>ML809485.1:19693-41600 GCA_009831015.1 Picea engelmannii | reverse complement strand
CCAACCCCCCTCATCCATGACAAAATATAAACCACCCTTATATGTCCCTCTCAGGCATGACAAAATATAAACCACCCTTATCTATCCCCCTCAACCTTGTACCTTCTAGGTGCCAGAACAAGAACAAGGAATCTCAATATTTCCTTTATTGTCCTCTTCCTAACAAATATGACATTCGGTTAGTGTGGCATATCCACTTTCCATTAGTGATTTCTATTTTTTTTTTAAATGACGACGTTACTAGGAATTGAAACTAATCTTCAAAACTTTTAAAAAGGAAACAATTACCAATATCAAAAGAGGAATTAACAACTCTGCAAATACTTATTAAATAGAACGTCAGTACCAATATCAAAAGAGGAATTAGAATCTCTACAAATACTTCTCAAACAGAGCATCAATACTTGTCAACACATTCAATATTAACTATTGAATCCCTTAGTGAAAATAGAACTAGAGAAGTTAAAAAGGACCGAAATAATGTTTCCAATCACACATTCGGAATGGCTCTCTAATCCAGTAATAGTAAGGAAGAAGACTGGAGATTTTGTGTGTAGATTTATGGGATTTGAAAAAGGCAAGTATTAAAGATAATTATCCCTTTCCTAACATGGAAATGTTACTTCAACAAGTCTCACGAGGAACTCTGACCATTGTTACATCCCTATTTGGAAGCATCATAAGGGATACAGGGTTAGGGGTCAAGGGATTAGGGATTAGGGGTTAACAGGTTATTGGTCATCCAAGATTTAGGGGTATTTAGGAGTTGGTATTCTATATGGAGCAGTCATCTTAGGTGAGAGTGAGAAACAAAGACAACAAATCAATGATGAAGATTGTGAAATTTATCAAGATGTTTATGAATATGTTGAAAAAATATAGGAAAAATGTTACCTTTCTTGACATGTAGAAACAGAGACACTTTGTGAGATATATAGTCACAACCAGCAAAAGCAACATATTCTTATTTACCCTTCATCATTATTTCATATTGTTCCTCGCTTTCACTTGGTTACCACGGATTTTAAGTGGATGGTGACTTTCCCCGGCACAACTTGGAGACCATGGTTTAATTTATAAGGGGTTGAGAGTTGAGGGATTAGGGGTTAACACATTAGTGGTCCAAGAGTTAGGGGTTAGGACTTAATGGGTTAGGGTTTAAGATGGGGTAATCAGGGGTTGGGGATAGGGGTACTTAATGGTTTAAGGGTTTATAGGTCAAGGGCTAAGCACTTAGGGGTTAATAGGTTATCGGTCGTCCAAGGGTCAGGGGTAATTAGTAGTTGGTATTCTATATGGAGAAACCAGCTTATCCGATGAGAGAGAGAAACAAATGCAACAAATCAATGATGAATCTTATGCAATTTATCAATATGTTTATGAATATGTTGAAAAAATATAGGAAAAGTGTTACTTTTCTTGACATGTAAAAAGAGAGAGAATTTGTGAGATATATAGTCACAACTATAAAAAAAAACATATTATTATTTCTCCTTCATCATTATGTCATATGCTTTATTGATTTCACTTGGAGACCACAAGTGTTAAGCTAATGGAAACTTCCCCTAGCCCAACTTGGATACCACGGTTTAATGTATAAGGGGTTGAGAGTTTATGGATTAGGGGTTAACGCATTAGTGATGCAAGTGTTAGGGGTTAGGGTTTAAGGGGTAATTAGGGGTTAAGGATAGGGGTACTTAATTCTTTAGGGGTTTATAAGGGTTCAAGGGATAAGGGCTTAGGGGTTAATAGGTTATTGGAAATCCAAGGGTTAGGGGTACTTAGGAGTTGGTATTCTATATGGAGCAATCAAATTACGTGAGAGTGAGAAACAAAGACAACAAATCAATGATGAAGCTTGTTCAATTTATCAAGAGGTTTATGAATATGTTGAAAAAATATAGGAAAAATGTTACTTTTCTTAACATGTAGAAAGAGAGACACTTTATGAGATATATATTCACAACCAGCAAAAACAACCTATTCTTATATTTCCTTCATCATTATGTCACATTCTTCCTTTATTTCACTTGGTGACCTCGTATTTTAAGTTGATGGAAAATTTCCCACAACTTGGAGACCATGGTTTATAAGGGGTTGAGAGCTTATATATCCCTCTGATCCATAACCCTTAACCCACCCCTAACCTCTAAACCATTAACACCTAACCCTTTAATCCCTATCCCATAACCCCTCAGACCCTATCCCCCTAATCCTTAACACCTTAACCCCATTCCCACTAAGCCCTTCAACCCCTAAGCCCTAAGCCCTTAACCCCTAAACCCTAATCTCTTAACCCCTAACCCCTAAACCCTTAACAAATAACCCATTACCCCCTAAACCCCTAAACTAATATTAACCCATAACTCCTTAATCCATAATCCATAACCCTAAACCTATAACCCCTACTTCATAAAACCCCGTTAACCTCTAAATCCCCTAGTACCTAAACCCACTAAACCTACCTTAAACCCTAACCTATTATCCCCTTAACCACTAAATTACCATACCCTAAACCCTAATTAAAATCTACATCTTATGTCTACTTCTTCTCTTCTGAACTTACTCTCAATTTTTTGTGTACGTAGAATATATCCATAAAGAAAAAGAATACATTATTTTTCTTCTACATTTAACATATAAACGTTTACAAAAACAATCTACAATATAAAGACATATAGTGAATAACTTGCAAAGGGACGATATTCATGCCTGCCCTCAAGGTGTCCATACTCTCTACAATGTTTTTTAGTTGTTTTTATTAAAAGTATCCTTCTATTATAGCCCCTGCATTTTTTACAAGGGCAATAACATTTTCAATCACACAAAGCCTCGACCAATGCAGATCTCACTTCTCGGCCTTGTCCTCCTGGAAGAATGTTATGTGACATTTTTCCTTACCAATCTTTCAGTGATGATTATCTTCAAAAATAAATCTCAATAGTTTAACTATTTGTGATTCAATTAAAAAATAAAAAAAATTGTATTATGACCTAAAAATATCCCTTATAACCTATGCAAACCATCGCTAGTATAGAAACATCGAACATCTTTAATATTTTGAACTTTTTAAATTATATATCACTTTTTCGATGGACTTCCGACAACTGTTGACGAGAGAGAGGTTTCTTAACGAACAAAAATATTAACTTCATCAAAAATCGATACATAGATCATTGACCTGGTCAATCATTGGATATGTGATAATCATTGACTTGGTCAACCATCAGATATTCAATAACAAATTTTCTTTCGTTGGATATTCGATGAACGTCGAGGCTTTTAAAAAAAGGTACAAAAAATGCAAGTAAAATATGACATTACGACCAATTTTATCGGTACTATCGAAGTACAGTGTCGGTTTTTCCGCCCATACGTAGTAGTGTGCCCAAGAAGGATGGGCCTTGGAGAATGTGTATCGATTATGGGGCATTGAACAATATTATACTAAAAAATTGGTACCACCTACCAAAGGATGATGATCTGTTGGACCAGTTGCAGCATGTCAAGTACTTCACTAAGTTGGATTTGAAATCAAGATATGGTCAGGTACGAGTCAAACAAGAAGATACCTAGAAGATTGCCTTCAATACAAGGAAAGGTTTATATGAGTGGTTGGTTATGCCATTCGACTTATGCAATGCACCAGCTACATTTATGAGACTAATGAATGAGGTTTTACACCCTTATCTAGATTCATTTGTTATTGTATACTTGGATTATATATTGGTTTATAGTGGTACCTGGGAGGAGCACATATCACATCTTATCCAAGCGTTAGAGACTCTAAAAAATCACCAGTTGTTGGTCAATATCAAGAAATGTGAGTTTTCTCAGTAGTCTTTGGTGTATTTGGGGTATGTGATCAGTGGAGGGGGGCTCAAGATAGATCCTGTAAATATGGAGACTATCATGAAATGGTCAGTTCCTACAAATGTCATTGAAGTTAGGAGTTTTTTTTGGGAAGCACAATACTTGCGAAAGTTCTTAGCTTCATTTTCAGCAGTAGTTGCACCACTCCACGCCATAACAGCTAGTGGTAAGAGTTTCTAGTGTGGGAAGAATTAGTAAAAGGCCTTTGATGAGCTGAAAACAAATATTAGTCAAGCATCAATGCTCGCACTACCAAACTTGCAGAATCCATTCAAAGTGGATACAAATGCAAGTGGGTATGCCATGGGAGCATTATTGGTGCAGGGTGGAAGGCATGTATGCTATCATTCTGAAGTATTTCATGGGGCGTTTCTCAACTACCCTACCTACAACAAGGAGCTCTATGCCTTGGTACAAGCTGTCAAAAAGTGGAAGCACTATCTTATGGGAAAGGATACCATCATCCACACACATCACCAACCACTATAGTATTTGCAGTCCCAAAGTAAGCTACAACAAACTAGGAATTACAAGTGGATGGGGTTTTTACAATAATTTCATTTGGTCATAAATTATAAGAAGGGTAGCACAAATATTTTGGTGGACATGCCTTCATGGCCACCCACATCCAATATTACATATTTGGGAACTTTCATGCACATGGATCCGTTTACCCATGATGCATACAAATATGCATACAGAGAAGATGAGGACTTCAAGGAGGTGTTTTAGAAACTAAAGAGACAAATCCATATAGAAGAAGGTGATGGCAAGGATAACTATCATTACCAGAATGGTTTACTCTACAAACATGACAAGATTTGTGTCCCTAAAGTTCAACAACTGCAACTTATCATAGAGGCTCGCACCTCCAAGGTTGTAGGACATTTTGGTTTTGGGAAGAAAATTGCCAATTTACAAAGGTATGTGTACTGGCCCAGAATGCAAGAAGATGTAGCATGGTATATTATAGGATTTATACTTTGTTGTACTAGTAAGCCCAATAATAGGAAGAAAATTCTATATCATCCCTTACATATACCCACTCAACCTTGGGAAATCATTTCCATGAATTTTGTGGTAGGTTTACCAACCACATGGAAGGGACGTGACTATTTATTTATGGTAGTTGACAGGTTCAACAAAATGTGCATTCCCATGCCTTGTAAAAATACCATCGAGAGACATGAAGAAGAAAACTTGTTCTTTGAACAGGTTTGGGTGCACTTTAGGATAACAAGGAGCATCATATTAGATTGGGATACCATATTTCTCAGTTCATTTTGGACTACATTGTGGGAGAAGATGGATACTAAGTTGAAGAGCTCTATACAATTCTATCCAAAGACAGATGGGAAGACAGAAGTAGTCAATAGGACTTTGGTGCAGCTTTTGAGTGGTTACAATAAGAAGCATCCAAATACCTAGGATGAAATTTTGATCTATATACAACACTCTTATAATAGATTAGTCCACACTTCTACTTGTAAGTCACCTTGTCAAACTTACTTTGGGTATTTTCCACCTTCACCCTTAGATGTTGTATATGGAAAACAAGGAGGAGTGAGGGAGGACCTCATAGGAGATGCATTAAAATCACACAAATTTGTGGAGAAGATAAGGTAGATCCATTTGCATGTACAAGAGACACTAAAAAAGTCACATGAAAAGTACAAGGCTGGACATGACCAGCATAGAATAGAGAGAACATTTAGAGTGGGAGATAAAGTATGATTACAACTAAATAAGGAAAGGTTACATGGTCCTGGTAAGAATATCAAGGCTTTGTGGTATGTTCCTTTTGAGGTATTGTAAAAGGTGGGAGATAATGCCTACAGACTCAATCTACCTCCATATATGCACATTTACTTAGTAGTGAATGTGGATAATCTCAAACTCTATGATCCTTCCATTTTGGATCGGGAGGAGGAGAAAATCCTACCTTCCATAGAGGACTTAGCACCAGATGCCCATGGAGATTTCGCAAAGGACACAGTTTTGCAGAAGCGGTCCATAGCTACAAGACAAGGGCAGTATGACCTTTGGCATATTGGGTTGAAACGACAACTTCCAGGCAAAGCAAAGTGGTACTCCAGGTAGAACGTAGAGGAAAAATTCCCTTGCCTCATTTAGTAAATATTTTGAATACAAAAATACTCCCTCAATGGGGAGGTATGATATGGATTGGATCATTGTATTTTTTTTCATCTATCTCGATCCTTTCAGAGTGGAAAAAATTGGAGGAATCAGGTTGCAGGGCCATTTTAGTGGTAGGTCCCAGTTTGGAAAATTGGGGTTTGTATATTTCAGGATTGTTATCGCACAAGTTGTAGGTTGGAAAAATCTCAACCCAACCACCAAAATGGAAACAACTAAGGGACATTATACCCAATTTCAGCTCGATATAGGTCCCACACTTCAAGGGTGACTAGGTCACTCTAACAAAGTGATCTGGGTGACCCTGAGGGGATTGAGATGGATGGAAGGGAAAGAACAAAAGTATTCCCCTAAATTTCAGTGATGGAAGAGGAAATGTGGCTTTGATGACTCATATCCAGGTGGTTTAAAGGTTTCCAAGTCTTTGGATGCCTGTAAAGAGTGTTTGTACTTGTCTGAGACACAAGAAAAGCCCACACTTGCATATAGTAATGTTAGGTGGACAATCAAGTTAATATTTTTGTCCCTAATTGTAGAAATAATCAATGATATATATCATCACATAAAAGATAATAAGGGATGCAATATAAGTGTTAAAATTCCAATTGAATAAGCACGAGACAAGTTAGTAAAAATTGGTTTAGCTCAACAATGATAGAACAAGATTTTAACACAAAAATCAAGGTTGTCATAAAAATATAATTGCAGTGATATTTATCATCCTTATGGTTGTAACAAACTTTTTATTACAGCAAGAGATATAACCACTAAAACTTTCTCAAAACTTGCCAAAATATGTGTTGTACTTAGTAGATTATGTGGGAAGATTTTAGGAGATTTTCAATGGTAAATTAGGAGTTATTGAAGAGTTTGGTTAGGGTTTTATGCAGCTTGTTAGAAATCTGTAAATTTGTTTGGATGATAAAACAAACAACAGAGGTAACCTACAAACCAACTTTAGAGTTGGGTACTAGCCTTCTCAGCTCAGAGAGGGCTCTCTTTTGTCACTTGGTATTTCTTTGACAATCAATGGCTAGGTTTTATTGTTTTGGGGGGTTTTTTATGATTTCGCTGGAAAGTAAGAGGAGACACATTTATGGATATGGAGTCAAACTTATGAAATGAATGGAGAACTGACTAGTCGGTAGAACTTTCCAGAGGATAAAGGCTAAATGAGGTGATAAATTAGTTATAAATTGTAAATTTGCAGAGTGTAGGAAGAAAAGAAAACATAAAACTACATCAGAGCATTAAATAAATGAATTCTGAATTAGTTAGGAAGAGCTTAACACGGTTTAAATTCTTTAGACGAGAGCATCACAAGATGAATCAAGGCCTTTGACTATCCAATTTAAATAGAATACAGTGAAAATGAAATCAAAAATACAGGAAATACATACAAAGAGAGGAGACAAAACTCAGATCACCACCATTAGAATCTTTTCATGGAAACTTCAAGACTTTTGCATGTGTATTGTTAGGATATTTAGACACTTAGGAGTTAGTCAGATCTACTTGGTCTATTGTGTCATTAGGTAAAAGTGTGTTTTCTAGTGTGTTTCTTTAGTATGCATTAGTATGCATTTGTAGTTACGAAATCCAACGGTCACGATATGTTCCCGACATAGAGTGATCTGACGGTTCATACTCCCCTCGATCTTAATGGCCATTGATCTGTGGCTTAACACCCGACTGGTCCATGATCTCTATTTAAAGAGCATGGAGGGTCATTTTTTGATGATCATTTGTGAGAAACTCTATTGTAAAATCTCTTTGTAATCTTTTTTTTGCATTAATAAACTTCTCCAAGTGGTCGCATTGGCTGGGGTCTTGGATGTTTCCCCATAGGGGTTTTACCACGTGAAAACATCAGTGTGTTGATCTTTGATATGGTTATGTGAGTGGTTATTGAAGGTTTTCTTCCTCTGTTGGAATACCTGTGTTGTTGAACATGGTATCAGAGCCTGTTTGAAGACCCACTCTTGTTGTAGATCGAGACCGTGAAGCTAAGTTGCCTCATCTCCACTTTCTATCATTTATGTACATTTCTGGGCTGAGAGGACTATTCCATTATGTCTGGAGTGCTCGTTTCAGTCAAGAACACTTTTTGTTTCACTCGAAAAGGTTCATGTTTTCCCAAGATACGGCCATTACAGTCAAATCTGGAGGTATAAAGCTTGAATACGCATTTTTTAAAATTTTTTGCAAAGTAGTATTTTGGCTTTATTTCAGTTTTTTTTTTTTTTTTTCCGGGTTGCTACTCTTTTAGATCTATATATGCTATTTTCCCCACACCCTATGAAATGAAAATCAGAAACAGATAGGAAAAGGTGCATCTTTCAGGTAAGCTAACCGAGATCTAACCCTTGTTGTCATCGAGAAGCGAAATGTTTTTCTTGTGTGAAAAGAGTTTATTTTTAGCACGCTCTCCAAGGTCGTCTTCCACAACAACAACACCCCCAATCCTCCTTCTAAACAGTACAATATGTTTTACTAGATCATTTGGTTAAAAGTTTCCTTATTAAGTAAGAGGTCTTGAGTTCAAGTCTCTCTTTTGTTACCTTTTTTTGAAAAAGTTCATGCTAAAATTGTAAAGTGTATTTCACTTCAAGTATAAAAGTGAATCACTATAAGTAGCTTTAATATTTTATTTTAGAGTTATTTATTTTGCATGCAACTTTTCTGTTATAAAGTAACTTCATTGTAAAAGTGATCCCCACTTCTCTTTATAAAAGTGGGTCACTTCATAAAGCAACTTACACAATCACGTGGTCATTTGGTTACCAATTGTGCCTTTTTTTTAAAAGGGCATAACTCTAACATCGGAAGTCCGTTTTCAGTGTCGTTTTTTTTTTAAACCGCATAACTTTTAGAGCTCTTTCCATCCAGATCATCGGTTTCAGTTTTCAAATCCACATTATCTACATATTTAATATGGCTTCTGCAAGTATTGTCTTGCTTACCAGCAACAACTACTTCCAATGGAAATCTCATATGGAAGATTTATTAAGAAGTAAAGGCTTGTACCAGATTACCTTGGGAAATGAAAAGGCACCCACTGATGCTGATAAGAAAGAAAAGTGGGATAATAGGAATGATGAAGCATGTGGACTAATTGGAATTTCCATCTCTCCTGATTTAAGGTACCACCTTCAAGATATTGATGACCCCAAAGAAGCTTGGAACACGATTGAATCTATGTTTGGTAAACTCAATATTATTCGAGCACAACAGTTAGAAAATCAAATACTGATCTTGAGTCCAAATGATTTTTCTTGCCTTGGAGACTATCTATCTAGGTTTAAAACACTCAGAATTTTATGTGAAGAATGTAAGATAAAGATGGAGGAAGAGCGTTGCATCTATCTTATTCTTTGTAAACTAGGTAGTGCATATTCTATCCACCTCCTCCTGCTGACATTCCTCCAAATGAGTCCTTTGAACCTAAACAAGCACCAGTTCCACCGCTTCCTATATGGGTTCGTTCAACATGAGAAGCAGTTGGTGATCTTGTCAGTGATCCTTCAGATCAGCGTCGAACATGTTCACAGTTCCAGTGAGCCTCTTCTCTTCTGGCTCAAGTTTCAGAGACTCACAATCCAGAGACATTTGCAGAAGCTTCAGGTCATCCAGATTGGGATACAACAATGAATGAAGAGTATCGCTCTTTAATGGCAAACAATACTTGGGATCTTATACCTCTTCCAAAAGGAAGAAAACTTGTCAGATGTAAATGGGTTTACAGAACTAAGTATGCATCAGATGGAAGTGTTGAAAGACACAAGGCTCGATTAGTTGCCAAAGTATTTTCCCAAGTTGAAGGAATTGACTATAATGAAACCTTTGCCCCTGTAGCCAAAATGAATTCCATCCACCTTGTTCTTGCCCTTACTGCCTCACATAAATGGGAGGTCCATCAGATGGATGTTAAATCTTCCTTCCTACATGGCGATTTGAAAGAAGAAATCTACATGGAACAACCTCTTGGATATGTCCAGAATGACTCTAGCCTTGTTTTTCGCCTCAAGAAATCTCTTTATGGTATCAAGCAAGCTCCCCGAGCTTGGTATGCCAAAATGGACAACTTTCTTATTGCCATTGGATTCTCTAGATGCCATTTTGATATTGATGTCTATACCAAGAAATTAGGAAGTCATCTCATAATCCTTTTCCTTTATGTTGATGACCTTATCCTTACTGGTAGTGACCCAAAACTTTAAACCATGTGAAAACCAGCCTTAAGAAGAAATTTGAAATGACCAACTTAGGCCTTTTGCACTATTTCCTCAGCCTCCAAGTTTTGCAAACCAATGAAGGATTTTTTCTTTCCCAATATAAGTATGCTTGTGACCTTCTTCATCGCTTTCACATGGATGATTGTAAACCAACCCCTTCTCCCTTCCAATCTGGAGTCAAGCTTACTGCCACCTGTCCTTCTCCTGAAGTTGATGCCACCCTGTACCGTCAGTTAGTTGGTAGCCTCTTATACTTGACTCATACCTATCTTGATATTTCCTTTGATGTTGTTCTTGTTGCCCAATATATGAAAACACCCCATGAAAGCCATTGGAAAGCAACTAAAAGGATACTTCGTTATGTTCGTGGTACAGTTCAGTTCAGGATACATTACAGTTCAGGGGGGGACTCCTTTATTGGTTGGTTTCACTGATTCAGATTGGGCCGATGACCCTAACGATCGGAAGTCTACTACAGGTTATGTTTTCAGCCTTGGTTCAGGAACTGTCACTTGGGCCTGTAAGAAACAACAGGCTATTTCACTTTCTTTAGCAGAAGCAAAGTATCGAGCAACGGTAAATGCAATTCAAGAATCCTTGTGGCTTCGACAGATCCTTTCAGAGTTTGGATTCCAACACCTGCATCCGACCAGCCTTTGGTGTGACAATCAGAGTGACATCAAACTCACCAAAGAACCAGTTCAACATCAACGTAGAAAACACATTGAGCTACACATGCACTTCATCATAAAGCTCACTCATCTTCAAGTTATTGAAGTGCTCTTTTTCCCTACAGAAGATCAAGTTGCAGACATTTTCATAAAGTCTCTTACAGAAGCGAATTTTTCCAAACTTCGATCTATGTTAGGAGTTCAGGAAGTTGTCATTAAGGGGGTATAGGCTCTAATGCCTCCTTCCTTATCCTATTGTGTCACTATTGTAAATCCTTCAATCCTATCCCAAGTCATTCTTAAGGGGGGATGTTAGGATATTTAGACACTTAGGAGTTAGGAAGATCTACTTGGCCTATTGTGTCGTTAGGTAAAACTGTGTTTTCTAGTGTGTTTATTTAGTATGCATTAGTATGCATTTGTAGTTAGGAAATCCGACGGTCACGATATGTTCCCGACATAGAGTGATCCTACGATTCATACTCTCCTTGATCTTAATGGCCATTAATCTGTGGCTTAACACCCGATTGGTCCATGATCTCTATTTAAAGGTCATGGAGGGTCATTTGCCGATGATCGTTTGTGAGAAACTCTCTTGTAAAATCTCTCTGTAATCTTTTTCTTTGCATTAATAAACTTCTACAAGTGGTCATGTTGGTTGGGGTCATGGATGTTTCCCCATAGGGGTTTTACCACGTGAAAACATCGGTGTGTTGATATTTGATCTGGTTATGTGAGTGGTTACTGAAGGTGTTCGTCCTCTGTTGGAATACATGTGTTGTCGAACATGTATTCAATTCAGCTTCAAAAAATTACATTCAAGTTCCAAATAGCTAAGATCGTTCCCTTGCACTTATGCCAACCCCTAATACATTTGGAAGCCCTAATATTTATACAAGTTGAGTTCCTTCGGTTTGAAACCGATTACAGTGATTACAAAGAATAATTTCGGTTTATGAAACTGATTACAATGATTACAAATAAACGTTTCTTAATCCATATTTTGGCTTCTCTGATGCTCCAGTCCCGTCTTTTGCCACTTGTTATTCTTTGGTCTTCCAACTGATCTGCCATCTTTAGTGACACCTGGACATCATTTACTAGACCCTGGAAAAATTCACTTAGCCTTACCTAGTTGGATTATCTCCTTCAGTTGCAGGTCAGGAAATGCTTTGTCTCAGATATGCCTGGAAATGAGTGTAACTAGTATGCAGAGTTAGTCTATTATTAAGCTAGAGTATAAAAATGGTATTTGTGCCAAGGTTTTAATGGTCCAACATTTGAAATAATAATAAAATAAACGACCAACCACATTTTTATACCTTTCCACTTTTCGGGGCATGAGAAAGTGGTTTGGGGCAACCTGCTTTTCACCTCGAAATGTACCTGGTGGTGACACATAGCCCTGAACGAAAACCATGGTTTCAATTTCAACCTGCTCTCCAAAATTAACCTTCGCATAGTTTTTCCCCCTGAAATCATCTTTGACCGTCGATCTTGAGAGTTCATGATCTGCAACGCGTCAAGCCCCACCATCTTATCTCTCCTGCCAGATTTAGCCTCTCCCCACCATATTTAGTCATTTCCCTAGTTTATCAAGCTTCCAAACTAGTTTTAGTGTTCTTCTAGATTCTGAAATCTTGATTTCACACAATAAAAATTAGCATGTGATAACATTGGCTCCAATAGGGATGTTATCCTCCCAGTGAGGTAACAAAGAAATCATAGACCCGGTGCCTGATCCATTGGGTTGCTCCCAAAACATGTCTATACCCTACTCTAACCTATCACCAATGTCCACTGAAAACCCAAGTCTGTACATTGCTTTCAATTGAAAACTGAATGTTAAATACACCACTGCAATCTGAATGTACACTCTACTAAAAACCCAAACTGAAATCTTCTTGACCAACAAGCTTATTTGCACACTCCTATCTACTCTAAAACTGCTAAATGAACTGCCAATCAAATGAAATCATAATTCCAATGCAACCATGCAAGCATTTTATCCGTTATTTTATTTCGTTGTACACGCTTTCTCCAAATCTTTTTTATTGATAATTCATTCAAAAATTTATCTATAAATTCAAATCTCAAAAAATTGAAAACATTGGACCGTTTACTTCCTCTAGAAAAACTGCAAATGGATCCTCCAAAACATGCATGAAACAACAATCATGTTTCACCCCTTCCATTTCATCCTTGTTTTCATGTAATTCAACGTGTTTATTTCCACAAAGAGGATGAAAAATCTGTTGAGACTACTGGAAATAACAATCTTCTGAATCAAAAGACAGTGATGGATGAAATGAAACCCCTAGTGGAAAGCAATCCATATCTAATACTGACGTTGATTGAACATCATCTTTATTTCCAAGATGGTGGTTGAGCATAGGTTGCAAATCTGCACTAAAATAACCTTCCATGTAATCAACAACATGGTCATTAAATGCATGAGAAAGTTGTTGGTATTCCTCATTGATAACAATTTTCTCATCATGTAAAACAGTGTCACTGTGAATGCAGACAAACTTCCT
The DNA here is from genome assembly GCA_009831015.1 of Picea engelmannii. Classification (NCBI taxonomy): domain Eukaryota; kingdom Viridiplantae; phylum Streptophyta; class Pinopsida; order Pinales; family Pinaceae; genus Picea; species Picea engelmannii. The sequence goes on along the minus strand of ML809485.1, from coordinate 28,127 downwards.
TTCTTCCTCTGTCATCTCATGATTTACTTTCAATAATTCAAAGGAAGAAAAACATAATGGAAGATCATTTTCATTGAAAAGTTGACTGCTTTCTTCATAATCGTCATGCCTGGAGGATTTCTGATTATAATCATTTTGCTTCAGCAATTTGAAAGAAGAAAAACACAATGGCAAAGTTCTTTCACCTGATTCAAAACTTTCTTCATTTTCTTCACTGTTGTCATATGCACATTTTTCGATTTCTTTGGATTGTTGAACACAATCATTTTCAGATTTGGAAAGTGCAACTCCTTGTTCTGAAAAGTCAACCTCATAGTCATCATTGTACTTATCATACCTAGGTTTGCCAAAAATATTTGTAATTTCATCAAACAGTAAAATTGAGGCAGTGGCTTGTTCTTTTGCAGGTTGATCTACAAATTTACATTTATGGGTGTCATGAAAGGACTGAAGATATGTATTAAATTGCTGCAATGAAACTCCTGATGGCAAGAAGGGCATGGCTAATTTGGACAACAACTCATCATCATCTACATTTTTATATTCATCTTTGACCAATGGCTGCAATTTTGGACTGACAAAACTTTCTGTACAACAAGCAACAGGGTCATCAAACATATGAGAATATGGCTGCAATTTCTTGTCAATTTGTTCCAGTGAATCAGTGTGATTTGGCATCAGCACACATTCCTTTTCTTCAGTGATGATCTTAAAATTTTATTTCAACAATTTAAATGAAGAAAATCATAAAGGTAAATAATTTCCTTCAGTTGATTATGTACTTTCTTCATATTCTTCTTTGTAACTGTGATATGTAGACTGATTGTTCTCATTACACTACTGAAAATAAACATTTTTTTATAGAGAACATGGAGTTGGTTGTTCTATGAAGTCAACATCATAATCATCATCATATTCATCATATATAGGAAAGTCAACAACATCTGCAATGTCATCTAACAAGGAAAAGCTTGGGACATCAACCTGCTCTTCAACAAGTTGATTTGCAAATTCATTTTCTTGATTCTCTACAAATGAATACATAAAAAAATAAGCCCCATGCTTATCATGGGATGGATCATAAGCTAAATTGGCACCTTCTTTTTCAATAAGTGGAATATAATCCTTTGCAAAATCATTAGCATTTAGAACTTCAACAGGACATATGATATTATTAAACCTTTGCTCAAGATTCAAATCAACTATTTTTTGTTCATATTTACTATCATGTTCTTTAGCATCCAACTCCTCATTTTGAATCTGTTCACATGCTTGAATATTGTGTTGAATCTCCTGAGCATCATTAAAAAAAAATTGTAAGGACTTGGATCTTCTTTCCATCAGAAGGAAAGACAAATCTGGATGAAAGGTTGTTGCATAATGGAGCATGGCAATAGCTTTAGTGGGTCAAATTTCTTTGGGAAACTTGTAATAAATACTGGAAAACCTTCTACTGAATGTAGAAATAGTTTCATTTCTCTTCCTTTTCAAGGCATAGAACTTTGTAATATGTACATCCAAAGATTTCTTCTTGCCCTAAAATTTCAAAAAGACTTTCTTCAATTCCTCCCACAAGCTAATTGTCTATGGATGCAAGTGTTTAAACCAGTATTTGGTATCTCCTTTCAAGGATTGATAGAAGGCCCTCATACAATCATCATCATGATTAATCTCAAACAAATCTATAAAATGTTCAAAATCTTGGATGTGTTTTTTAGCTGTGATGGCATTAAGTTCTCCATCAAACACAGGTAGGTACTTATAGTGCTTTGGAGGAAAATTATGGAGGATGTGAGGTAATTTTAAAGGTCTGTATCTATGTTGAATCTTGGAGGGTGTTGGATCAAGTACAGGATATGAGATATCAGCCTTGATTTCATGAGGCTCATCAACTTGGCTATGGTCAACACATGGTTCAGATGGAATATTTTGATCAAAATCAGTGGTACAATGAGGAAACATATGTACAACTTTAAGAGGAAGATATACAAGTGAAATATTCTCATGATCATCATTTGAATGCAACAGGTAAATAAAATTTGTTTAGCATGTTCAGGAAATGACAAAAGGTAATTAATAACAAAAAATATTATGTCTTGGAAAAAAATCAACTTTAGGTACTTTTTTTCTTCCATGATGTCCTTTCATACCTCTATCAATGGGTCTCATCCTCTGGTGGATTCTCTGAATCGAATTTAAAGCTTGATTGGAGTTTTCAGGTGGAAATGTACATCCTTCTTGTGTCTGACCTCTATCCACCATCAGAAATCAAATATGAAGCTTTAGTTCGTTCTTCTCCAAGGGAAAAATTTTAGTTTCATCCCCGGAGATGGCGCCATAATGTTAGCACTCTGTAAATTTGTTCAGTTGATAAAACAAACAATAGAGGTAACCTACAAAACAACTTTAGAGTTAGGTACTATCCTGCTCATCTCAGAGAGGGATCTCTCCTGTCACTTGGTATTTCTTTGACAATCAATGGCTAGGTTTTGTTGTTTTGGGGGTTTTTTTATGATTTTGCTGGAAAGTAAGAGGAGGGACACTTAGGGCTATGGAGTCAAACTTCTAAAATGAATGGAAGCACTGACTAGTCGATAGAACTCTCTAAAGGATAAAGGCTAAATGAGGTGGTAAATCTGAGTTATAAATTGTAAATTTGGAGAGTGTAGGAAGAAAAGAAAACATATAATTCCATTAGAGCATTAAATAAATGAATTTTGAATTAGTTAGGAAGAGCTTAACACAGTTTAAATGCTTCAATCGAGAGCATAAAAAGATGAATTATGGGCCTTTGATTATCCAATTTAAACAGAAGACAGTGAAAATGAAATCATAAATACAAGAAATACATACAAAGAGAGGAGACAAAACTTAGATCACCACCATTAGAATCTTTTCATGGAAAATTCAAGACTTTTGATTGTGTATTCAATTCAGCTTCAGAAAATTACATTCAAGTTCCAAATATCTAAGATCATTCCCTTGCACTTTTGCCAACCCCTAATACATTTGGAACCCCTAATATTTATATAAGTTGAGTTCCTTCGGTTTGAAACTGATTACAGTGATTACAAAGAAGCATTTCAGTTTATGAAACCGATTACAATGATTACAAAGAAATGTTTCTTGATCCAGATTTTGGCTTCTCTGACGCTTCAGTCTCATCTTTTGCCACTTGTTATGCTTTGGTCTTCCAACTGATCTGCCATATTTAGTGACACCTGGACATCATTTATTGGACCTTAGAAAACTACACTTGGCCTTACCCAGCCAAATTATCTCCTTCGGTTGTAGGTCAGGAAATGTTATGTCTCAGATATGCCTAGAAACGAGCATAATTGGTATGAAGAGTTAGTGTACTTTTGAGCTGCAGTAGAAAAATGGTGGTCGCGCCAAGGTTTTAACGGTCCAACATTTGAAATAATAATAAAATAAATTACCAACCGCCTTTTTATACCTTTCCTCTTTTCGGAGGCATGAGAAAGTCATTTGGGGCAACCTGCTTTTCACCCCAAAATGTACTTGGTGGTGACACGTAGCCCTGAACGAAAACCACAGTTTCAATTTCATCTTGCTCTCCAAAATTAACATCCGCGCAGTTTTTCCCCCTGAAATCATATTCAACCATCAATCTTGAGAGTTCACAATCTGTGACGTGTTGGGCCCCACTAGATTAACGCTCCTGCCATATTTAGCCTCTCCCTGCCATATTTAGTCCTTTCCCTAGTTTATCAGGCTTCCAAACCAGTTTTAGTGTTCTTCTAGATTTTGAAATCTTGATTTCACACAATAAAAATTAGCATGTGATAACATAGCCCCAATGGTTATAGGTTAAATTTGTAACAGAAGTAAGAAATACTTGGAGAAATGAAACGCCCTAGTGGATCAAGCAAGCATTTATAGCATAGATTTGATTCCACTAGGAACAACTTCAAAATCATGAAATTTCACGTTTCCCAAAGCAACAATTTTATATCTCCAATGCAACAAGTGATGACTAGTTCCTTTAATGATTGGGTTAATGGAGTCAAGAAAAGAAAGAGCTAGAGGTACTACCTCCTTGGGGGTGTAAATCCTCTTATTCCCCAAGGCAAGTATCTCTAGCTAGGGTTTAGACTAAGAGCGTGTATGCACTTATACTTCTCTTAGTAAACCCTTATTAAATCAACAATACTTAAGCATAAAATGATGGAGGCTAAGGTGGGGGTGTATGCCCTTATACTTCCTACCTATCTCTAGAAAAATAACCTTGACTTGAATAACAAATGATAGCACAAAGTAAAAGCCTTACCAATTCAATGAAAAATGCTAAGACAAACCACCACAATAGAAAAAGAAGAGCCTTCCAAGGCTAGTGCATCACTTCCACCAACCAATAACCAATAAAGTAGCCATACACAAGAGAACAAGAGAGAAAATAGCCACAGGTAGCAAAAATTTCAGTCCAAGGCCTCTCCAAATGGGAGAGATATGATTCAAAATGAGATCTTATGATCTCTATGTATACAAAATGTCACTAAAATAGTTTGTCCACATAATTTTAGGGTAAACCACAAGACTAGGGGTCAAGAACCCTAATCTTTCCCCTTTACAAAGATAATATTAAACAATTCACTTTAAATTCTACTTTTTTCACAAATGAAAACCCTAAGGGTGATGTCACCCCTTTAGGAGGGATGTTTTGGCACCTTTAGGAAAAACATTGAGTTGGAGATGGTATGGTTGGGCCTCCAAAGGCCATGTGTCTCCAATCCACCCTTCTTCTTCATGATCCAAGGGTTTATTCCTTGAAAACATTCCATGTGTATCGACGACCACCTCAAGCCCCTCAAACATGACATCATGTCTCTAAAATATGATGTTTTTCCTCTCCTAGGAAAAACATTTGGCATGTGAGGGCTATGTCATGTCTCTCAAGTCATATTCTAGGCCTCCAAAGGTACATCTCTCTCATCGGGCATGTGGTCCCTTGACATCCAACATGTGGGCTTCAAGCCCCATGGAAGCCCAAACTAGGCTTGTTCCTCCAAAACTGTCCACCAACTAGGTCCTACAAAGACAAATAAGCATGTCCTCCAAGGATATCAAGTCAAAATATCATGATTATTAAATCAAACCAATAAATGGTCCACCTAAGGATGTGCATCAATATTACCATGTCAAACAAGTAAGTGCTCAAAGACATTATGTGACTTACCAATCTTGGATATGGGAGGGTTGACAAGGTGTCCTATTGGGTATATATTTCCCTAGGTCAAGGAGTGTTTCCAAGAGATACATCTCTAAGCAATGTAAAGTGGATAAAGTGGTTAAGGATCAAGACTCAATGGGCATGGGGTTCCTGACATACAAGGGGTTGTAGTGTCTGATTCATGGGTGTCATTGTAGAGGGTGTGTGGCAACTTAGTTTGCAATGCAATTTTTTTCAAGCCCATCATTTTTCCATTCTTTGTTTTCTTCATGTTTTAAGGATGAGTTGAAGCCCAATGTCCTGTTGTGGTGTCCATATAATGACACTGTCACTCACAAATACCTTTCGGAAATGAGAAGGTTGGCTCATGATGAGACCCCCTTTCTCCCAGTTGTGCAACTAAGAGTCACTACCCTGTCTTGGTGGTCATATGATGGTAATTTCATACCTCTAATCACCCATGATCATGATAGGTCATCTCGTGATGAGACCTCCTATCCTCCAACTAACCCCCTAAGAATTTTATCTTTTATTCTTGTGGGTCCCCATTTTATTATAGATAATCATTTCATTTCTTTCTTGGGGGATGCATGGGTGAATCATATGGAGGGTTTATATACATGATTTTATCTTTTACCCAACAACAATCCCTCTAGGCCTACATCCCCTTCGTCCCATAGAATGAGGGACAACCCCTTCTTGGGTCAATACACCCTAAAATCCCAAGAGATAAGGAAATGGGTGGTTTAAGTGATGAAAAGTGGTAAGTGTGGTCGTGAATGGTACAATGGCTCTTCAAGGAAGTTCCTAGTAGAAAACCCATTCCCGAGGAAGACCACTTACTAGGGTACAATGTCAGCCACCAAGGTAAAACATGGAAAATGTCATGAAATCTAAAGAAGTCTAAGATAAAACATACTCAAAAGCCTCAAATATTAAAATGACACTCACCATAATACCTGACTTGTACCTCATGGAGCAAGGCCCAATGCCTCTTGGAAGTCAGCTGGTGTGGTGAATGCCATCTGAAAATCTATGACCTTTGTGGTGGTGAGAAGGGTCTCCATCTGTGCAAATGGATAATGTTGGTCATGTAGTCTCTCGACACTCCATATTTCCAACCTGAGGGCCTCGATACATAATCTCCTTATTTATCCCACAAAATGGGGATAACAAAGGCCATTTTGAGGCATCAAATCACATTTTTAGAGGTTAAAACTTTCCTAGCATAGCTAGAATCCTATGACGCTATTCTACACATCGATACATTTCCAATGGTGAAAATATCACGTCAATTGGAGCTCATGTGCAAACTTTATGCCTCCCACAAATTTACCTATCGTGTTGACCACCATGGTATGAGAGGATGCCACATCAACCCCCATTACTCATGCATATGGGGCTAGCCATGTATGTAATTTCAAGAAGATTCTAGAAGGTCCCAAACCCTATCATAATTGAAGATTGAGGAAGTCAAAAACCTACCCCTAGATGGCTATCGAGGTATGTTAAATACCGAGGCACTAGGAGGAGAAGGGGTTCCATTATTTTGCATGGTATCTTGTTCCATAGCTGAGTAAAACATTTGAGAGTGGTATTCTGTGAGCATAACATAGGAGGGAAGATTTTGTAGTAGTCATACATGCCACATGTCAAAGGCAACTCCACAAAGAGTGCCTCTTTATTTGTACTTGCATCATTTCTATATCAAGGAAAAGAGAGAAAACCAGACTCACCTTCTATCTAGGTTTTCTCTCATATTGGATTTCCCAAATAATATATTATGTTTATTTGTGGATCGTGTGATTGTATTTTATTGTTCTCTATTTTTCGCATTTTATCTATTTCATTCATAAGCAAAAAATTAGTAACTAAATATTCTTGAATCTAAAGGAATTTAACCTTCATAGTGCACATTTCAGTTTTATTTATCAAATCTATTGTAACGAATTGTTCCAGTGGAATGTCCGCTGTAGTTTAGAACATTTTGTGCCACCAGAGAATCTCTCAAGGATTCTTATCAAGATCCCACTATTGAGCTTTTTTGCGATTCTCGAACTAGAGAGAAAGATAAGCTCTTGCATCTTGGAGTGATCATCACTACAGGTACATCGAACAAAGCCTTAATCGCCTAACATAAAGATAAAACTAAGCATCCAAATAAGAAACATCCCCATAGCAACAAGAAGAAGAAAAAAGAGTCCCAAACCCTATCAGCCATCTTCTACTCCCAACGGTGACAAAGGACCAAAATAAAAAAGTAATAAGATTGATATGCATTAAAAATTTTGTGGGTGAGATGGTCATCTAGAATCTAAATGTTTTAAAAAGATTGAAGCCTTAGATGCAACAATGATGATATTGCAGTAACTATGTAATCAAAATATTGTAGTAACAACTTTGATTACATAGTGATTTGTGTGGTCTACTTCCTTCTCCTTCTTTCTCTAGGTCCAAGTACTTATTAACTTTCATTGATGACTTCTCTAGACGCACTTGGATTTATTTCTTAAAACATAAGAGTGAAGTTTTTGACATGTTTTTGGCCTACAAGACCCTTGTAGAAAAACAATATGGACATCAACTTAAGAGGTTAAGAGCAGATAATGGAGGTGAATATGTGAACAACAAATTCACAACTTACTACACAACACCGGGAATTCAAATGCAACATATTTTTCCCCATAACAAAATGGTGTTATTGAGAGAAAGAATCACACATTAAAGGAAATTTCAAATTGTATGATCCAATGTAAGGGCTTAAGTCTTCATTATTGGGAAAAAGCCATCAATTGTGCCAATTACATAGTAAATTGCACTCGAACAAAGGATTTAAAAAATATAACATCGGAAGAAGCATGGAATAAAATTAATCCAAATGTAAGCCACTTCCATGTATTTGGTAGTGAAGCATGGGCTCACATTCCTGATTAGAAAAGGAAAGAATTGCAACTTAAAATTTAGAAGTGAATTTTTGTTGGATATTCTGTAAAAGCTATAGACTTCTTCAACCTCATTCCAATGAAATAATTATAAGAAGATGTTAAGCCCTAATATTGGCTCATTACCCCTTCATTGGGGCATATTAGATTAGTAATGCTATTTTATTTATGTCGGCTTTAGGCCATTATTTGTAATTATACCTCCTAGTCTCCTATATATACCAAGGAGACATTTTCATTTTGAATCATCTTGTACTTGAAAATTTAAGTGGGGTAAAAGGAGGTTTCCCCCTCGAAGAGG
>ML809484.1:81798-100763 GCA_009831015.1 Picea engelmannii | reverse complement strand
ACCTGAATGGTGAGGAGCGGCGAGTCGTAGCTGTTTTCATGAGTACAGGCAAGTTCATTAAAGAAGCTTCTGTACTGAAAACCATCTTTTTCCAGTTCCTCAAAAGTCATATCAATCGATGCTTCAACGAATTCCACACCGTCCGGGCTTCCAGTTTTATAGAAGAGAAGATACCGAGCGTTGTTACAGGCAATCCAAGTAATGTCGAGATTGGAGAGGAACATCCGATGCCTCACAGTAGGGATGACCGGTGCAACCGCCGAAACAGTCTGCAGACTGCCATAGCTCAGTAGAGACTTCTAAGATCTCATGAACCCAACCCTAGTTTTCGTCTAGGAAGCGCGCATCCCAAAGCTGCAAACTCTGAATCTCTCCCTGCTTGCGTTGAAAGACTGGAGATTCATTCTGTATTTATGTTGTTTAAGTGAAGAAAGTGAATTTTATTTTCATAATTTTTTCAAATTTGGACAGTTTTTCCGTTGTCTGAATTGATGCATGAATTTTATTCTGCAACTCTGCTTTTAAAATTAAAAAAAAAAGATGGGAAAAAAATAATTCGTTTACTTTTTTTCCACGTTGGAGATTCCGCACTGGAAACCCACCCCAGATATTTCCTCACATAGTGGCTGATATGGGAGTGATAAAGCTTCGCAGCCCCAAGAGACACAGGTTTCGAACTCATGACCTCTCCCCAAACTGGAAAAGTGTGTACATGTCTTAACCAATTATACTATCGTTTACTTATTAATTCAATCTGGACAGATCCTAATAATTACTATATTAAACTATTAGACTTTGTAGGATACTCTATAGCTTGGCGTAACCGGTGGATCACGCTAATGTATAGAATGTGTTTGTTGTGTGTTTCGAGATCACAATTCTTCATCACGAGGAACACAGTTTCCTATCCAGATTTCCGAAATAAAAAAAATCAATTTCAATTCGTTTCAGTATCGGTCATCGATCCCAGAAATTACCGGGTAGGTTTGAAATGACTGGGTAGTTTTTCAAACTGTTATTTATGTATTAATGAAATTTAAATAATAAAAAATTGTTATTTAGTTTAAATAGTTTTACAGTAAATTTTTTTAAAAGAAAAGAATATGTAATATGATATTTAAATTTATGATAATATTTTGTAATAGATATAAGGTTTTATGAATTAAAAAAAATCTATATAATGGAGTATTTAATTTAAAATTTTATGAATTGAAAAAAAAACATGTAATGGAGTATTTAATTTAATTTAATGTGTTGTAATATGATATTGTGTTGTGATTGTAAAGTCTCAATGAATTTAAAAAAGAAAGAAAAAACTATGTAATATGTATCTAATTTTGAAAAAGAAAGAAAAAACTATGTAATATGTATTTAATTTTGAAAAAGAAAGAAAAAACTATGTAATATGTATCTAATTTTGGATGGATAATGTATAAAGTTCCAACTAATTAAAAAAAAAACATATATTAGTGTATTTTATTTAGGTGTAATGTTTTAATGAATCTAAAAAAATAAAAACTTGCAATGAGAAATCTAGGTCTCCATTATGTATTATGTTATTGTATTGTGATAGCTGTAAAATTTCAATGAATTCAAAAAAGAAAAAGACCATGCACTAGGTACCTAATTTAGTGTGCTACATTTTTTTAGATTTAAAGGAATCCATAACTCACATACATTATTTAGGCAAGGCCTAGATTCAAATTCTACTGGCATTATGATATTGTGTTGTGATAAGTGTAAAGTCTCAATAAATTCAAAAAAGAAAGAAAAAACCATACAATGTGTATCTAATTTTGCATATATACTATGTTGAAAGAAAGAAAAAACCATACAATGTGTATCTAATTTTGCATATATACATTTTCTGATAGGTGTAATATTCCAATGAATTAAAAAAAAAAAAACATGTAATAGGGAACCTAATTTAGGTGTAATGTTCCAATGAATACTATATTGTGACATGTGTAGAGTCCTAATGAATTTAATAAAGAAAAAACCATGCAATGAGGTACCTAATTTAGTGTGCCCCATTATGATATTGTATTGTGATAGGTGTAAAGTTCCAATGAATTAAAAAAGAAAAGAACATACACTAGGATACCAAATTTAAAGTTTTACATTATGATACTATATTTTGTTAGGTGTAAAGTCAATGAATTCAAAAAATACAAGACCATGTTATAGGGCACCTAATTTAGAGTGCAATATTATGATATTGTATTGTGATAGGTGTAAAGTTTCAATGAATTCAACAAAAAAAATTGCAATGAGGTACCTATTTTAGTGTGCTCCATTATGATATTATATTGTGATTGGTGTAAAGTTTCAATGAATTTATATAGAAAAACAAATATATGAATGGATATATTTTTTTAGAAGAATTCATTTGAATAACATTTAAGGAGTACATTTACATAGAAAAACAAATATATGAATGGATCTAGCTTTTGTGATAATGTATTTGAATAACATTTAAAGCATAAAATAATGATTATGCAATCTTTATTAGGGATGAAATTTGATGGATAAATTGCTTGAAACAATTTATCAGTGAAATAAAATCACAATTACTTACATCCTGTCACAAAACTACATTAAAATGTGAAATACTTTTGATAAATTGGTTTAGATTAATTTTACGGGTTGATTGGATTTCAAATTTCAATCTTAATAGTCACATTCTTAAAAACAATATAACTAAAATTTTGTTGTAAAGAAAAATTAATTTGCAAACATAGAAACACCATTTGAAATACAAGCATGATGTTGAATAACATTTAAAGAGTAAACAAAAGATTAAATGAAAATAGTAAAAACTGTAAAAAAATTTAAACATCCCATTCTCAAAAGAAAATAGTAAAAATTTTGTTAAAAGTTATTACAAAAGAAAAATCAAATTATAAACATCAAAACATTATGTTAAATATAAACATGTTTAATAACACTTAAGGGTTTATTACAAAAGAAAAATCAAATTATAAACTTCAAAACATTATGTTAAATATAAACATGTTTAATAACACTTAAGGGTAAGTGGAAGATTAAAAATTTAGCAACATATGTATTAAAATAACAAAATATAAAAAGTTTTATCTAAATGTATTCGAAAGGAGAAATTAAACTATAGACATTTAAACATTATGTGAAATATAAGTATGTTATTAGTAACATTTAAGGTAATTGGATGATTAAAAATGACTCAATAGCTAAAGATTTATCAAAAAAAATTATGTGACCAAAAACTATAAACAACATTTGAAATCGATATGGATAAGATTTTTAAGAATAATTACTATAACTCACATATTTTTTTTATATACAAATTAACACTTTCTAAATACAATTTAAACAACGCAAAATTGCAAATTCATACAAATTTATATGGTAGGATTCAAACGAAAATGACCAAAACTTAATCAACTCCTATTTTTAAAACACAAAAATATGTTTTCATCCACTTCATACATACAAAAATTTTAAAGCACAAAAATGTGTTTTAATCCACTTCATACAATATTGTTTATATCTTCACTAAACTCCATGTTTGTTGGTATTCCCACTCCGTATTACACTAAAATATAGTCGTAAAACCAAAATCATGATTGAATGCAAGGTTAACAAGGTTGCATGGCAGCAGAGTCCCTGCCAGGTTGGGATGGGAGTAAATGTGACCCAGTACAGACATGTGGCTAGAAAGTTGAAATACATTGAAATAATTTGATACATAGGAAATATGTACTTTTGTAATGGATTGCGGGTTGTTGGGTTGGCGATATACAAAAAGCACCGACAGTTCTGCGATACAGAAATTGGGCCTCTGATATTCTCTGCGATATAGAAATCGAGGAGTGGAGTTGCGGACTACAGAAATTCATCACAAATAAAAAAATTATACATACGAAATATGTACTTCTATAAAGTAGATATTTAGTTTTATACATATGAAATTTCTACTTTTATAAAGTATGGGGAAGAGATTTTATAGAGCATGCAGGGAGCCCTCATTGCATACTTAGCCAGTTTTTGGATCGCGGGTTCTCGGGTTGGCGAGTTCAAAAATGGACCTCTGATGTTTTGTGGCCTACAAATAGCACTGACAGTTCCGCGATATACAAAATGACAGGCGGAGTTTAGTTTGCTTTAAAACTAAGGCTTTTCTTGGACAAAAATATATAGCATTGTTGAATTAGTTTTCTTTGCACACGTTTTATAAAGCATGCAGGGAGCGATCATTCCATACTTCGCTAGTTTTTAGATCGCGGGTTCTCGGGCTGGTGGTTTCAAAAATGGGTCTTTGTTGTTACGTGCCCTACAAACAACATCGAGAGTTCTGCGATATAGAAATTGACAAGCGACGTTGCGTGTCTGTTACATATCTCTGGAAATTACATCAACGACGTTGAAGACCAAAAAATTAGCATACAATAGGAGACAAGAAATGTAGCATATCCGAAATAGTTTTATTTGGAACAAACAAGAAAGGTTCCTGGAAACCCAAAAATTAGTATACAATAAGGGCATTGTTGAATCAATTTTATTTATAATTTATCAAAAATTAATAATGTTTGTTACATGTTTCAGGAAATTGGCGGGTTCAAAATTGAGTCTTTGATGTTCTGTGGCCTACAAATAGCACCGAACATTCCGCGATATACAAAATGACAGGTGGAGTTGCGGACTATAGAAATTTACAAAAAATTAATGTTTGTTATACAATAGAATAGTAATAACGTTTTCCCGAATTAGCTTGCTTTAAAACTAAGGCTTTTCTTGGACAAAAAAAGATATAGCATTGCCGAATTAGTTTTCTTTGTACACGTTTTATAGAGCATGCAGGGAGCGGTCATTCCATACTTCGCCAGTTTTTGGATCGTGGGTTCTCGGGCTGGTGGTTTCAAAAATGGGTCTATGTTGTTCCATGCCCTACAAACAGCATTGAGAGTTCTGCGATATGCAAATTGAGAAGCGGCGTTGTGAACTATACAAACTTATTATAAAATAAATAATGTATGTTACATATCTCTGGAAATTACATCAACGTTGTTGAAGACCAAAAAATTAGCATACAATAGGAGACAAGAAATGTAGCATATCTGAATTAGTTTTATTTGGAACAAACAAGAAAGGTTCCTGGAAACCCAAAATTTAGTATACAATAAGGGCATTGTCGAATCAGTTTTCTTTGGAATTTACAAAAAATTAATAATGTTTGTTACATGTTTCTAGAAATTTAAATGCATTTGTCATATAGACTGGGATTGGGGCTCCTGCAGACCATAAAAAGAAATAAGTACAATAATTAGGAACGTTGAAAGAAGTGCACGACGGTAGAGATGAAGACCTGAAAAGAAAAAAATTGGAAGTTAAGAGTGTTTGGTTACAGTTTTCTATTAAAAGAGGACATAAGTGGATTGATAAAGAAGAGAAGATGGCAGCATAGACTTAAACTGGATTGATAAACAAAACAAGATGGCAGTATAAACTTACTATGAAGCCGATGCGTTTTTGTTGTTGTTGTCGATGGGCATTGTAGTCCTGTGGACAGGTTGTTTCCTTTCCTGGATGAGGTTGTCCATTCTCTCTTGGAACCATTCTTCGATGTATCTTTTCATGGGGGTTGTGTTGGTTTCATCCTTGATTTCTATGTCATAAAGGTCGTTTTCTAATTTCCTTAGATCCATTGAAATACTATGCAGAGTCTGTTCAATTTCTTCATTATGTGAGGCATAGTCCAATACCCAATGCTCATGTTCATCTAGACAATGTTCAAGTATGCTATAAAACTTTTTAAAGACAACCCCTTTAAAATATCAACTTGTTCCTTGAAGGCTTCTTTGGTGACTGACAAGGATTTGAGAATTAAGTTAGGATCTTGAACCTCGTTGGTAGTTCCAGCTAAGTCCAGCTGGAGCAGGCTTGTGAATAAATCTTCATTTTCTGATATGACTTGTTTACATGACTTGGCAATGAGTTGCAGGTTGTCAAATTTCTTTTGCCAGCATGCTTTTACTTTTTTGGTGCGCTTTGGCGAGGGGAGTTTCTCCTTTCTTCTTTTCAGTTCCGATGTCTTGTCGTCATATTTGGTAAAAGGGGCCAATACCTGATCACAGAAAAGTTGTTCATTTTTTAAATTCGTCTCCAATTGTTCCAACAAATCATTGGCCTTCTTTCCGAAGGAAACTAAATTTTGTGATGTTTCCCAGGCTTCAGTAACTACCTGCATTCTTTTGTTGATGTTATTCTCTACAAGGGCTCTAGAGCAGGCAAGGAGGGTAGAGGATACTTTCATCTTCGTTGTAGTGGTAGCAGGCACGAGTGTTGCCAAAGGACTGGCAAATTCTGGAGTTGCAAGGAAAGCCTGCTCAAATTCGTTGAGGCGTTGTTTTATATTGGCATTTTCTGTCTCAATTCCTCCAATGGAATCATGAAGAATGTCACCGGTTCCCTAGTGAAATTGGTATATTTGGGACGACGACATTTCGCTAAAGTTAATCTATGCGCGAGATTTGCCTTTCCTGTTTGTTACATCTCTCTTTTCAATGACCAGACTTTTAGATTGGCTGTCAAAAATAGCGCTCTGGATTACGAAGGATTCATCTATGTCAAAAAATTCGGTGTCCAATATTTCCACCGCGGACGACCCAATTTTCTGCATGTGCTCAGGTTCAATTTCAAGTTGCAGTTTTCCACTTTCAATTTCGGGTTCCTCCGCCTGTCCTGCATTGTTTTTTCTCTTCTTCGTCAGTGGAATTTTGTGAGAACTATCAATATTTATGCGAGGGTTCTTATCTCCTCCTTCGTTTGAAGATTTATGGGTTGCTTTCTTACTGGGGTGGACCATTGAAGCGATGCTCTGTGATGTTGTACTCTTCGGAGTGCTGGCATTGGACTGGGTACTCTTCGCACCGGATACTTTTCCATGCTGTCTGTACAATTTAGTGGTGCTTTGCAATCTCTCTGCGTCGCAATCAGTAGAAGCAGGATTGTTGTTGAAACTGTTCCTATCTTGGGTCAGGTGTGTATAGATAAAAGAGGTGTTAAAGCCAACACCCAGTAAATGTTCTCGAAAAATGCCATTAGGGTCGAACCCTTTTAGCCTTTCAATGTACGTTAGGTTCAATTTCTTGAAATGGGTGGAAAACTTGTCAATATTGTTGATGTTTCTATGTCACACAAAGTCTCCGACTTTCTAGGGCAGAGGAATGAACTGTTTTTTTTTCTTGTCATGGAAAAAATGCAACTAGTGGTTGTATTGCCTTGTTATTTCTGGAACAAACATCTTGTCCATCCTGTGGCATGGAAGGAAGGCAAGATTTTCCTTACAGCCAAAGACCATGAGGACACTGTGATTTTCCTCTTGCTCAAGTGTGCCCTTCTTGTTAAAAAACTTGGTTGCTTGGCCAGACATTTGCGGAGCATCCTTGCCTCACAGTAAATCTTTGAAAACTGAGACAAAGCCATTAAAAACTTCATAAAAACAATGGGAGGCCTTGTGTCTCCATAGGGCCTCGTGCCAAAATGTTAGTGGGTCGAATCCACAGTTTATTTTATTGGAAAGAGAAAGTTTTGGAAATGGACAACAATACACAATTGCGAAAATCAAGTAGGATGACATATAAAATTTATTCGATTCTTTGAATCGTGACAATTGGGAGCAGAGCTCAATCGAAATTAGCTTCCCCCAATCGAAAATGTATTGTTCCTTGACTGTGAAATATAAAATATAAATAATTATATGGGAAATGCTTGTTGTGGATGTTTGTCCCGTTATTCTTGTAACCAGCCAAGCAATTTCCCGTAATGGATTTCTAAAGGAACTTGCCTGCAGCCTTGTGATATCTTCATGAACTGTTGTCGGGTCTTCGAGGAAGTCCTCTAAGATGTCCAACCCGTTATTATGTTTTTCTAGAAACTGTTTGATGACGACGCACCCGGTGACCCTGCTTCGACAGGTCCTGCGTCTGACCTCCCGGTCTAAGGATAGTTCTCCTTGAATTTTCTGGGCCGAATTAGCTCTCTTGATTCCCTGCTGGAATCTCCAATTCCGATCCACAGGTCCTTTTGTTCTCGGCCACGACCTCTGTACACGTCTATGGATTTTTCCCCGAAATGAAATTTCGGGCTTCGGGACTTTTTATTTCCCGATGTCAAGAGTCCTTGACTCCTCGACCTTCCGATCTCCGAAATGCCAAAATGTCGAAATGGATTTATCAGCAATTAGCCCCCTGGGCTATGCCTTGGTCCATGTGACCACTATCCCCGTGACCGCAATCCTATATCGGGGTTTACCAATACGAGAGCCCAATCTCCTGTCCTCCGGACTCCCGAAAAGCTGATACCCGGAATGTCGAAATGCTATTCTTCCCGGGTCTTCTCCTTTTGCGATTTCGGGTTTCCAAACACCGAAATGCGTGGATGCCTTGTCCTCGAAACTCCCGAAGATCCGATGGCCGAAATGTCGAAACCCCTCCGATCTCTTCCTCGTGTCCTACTCAATCGGACGATCGTGATCCTTTCGGGGTTTATCAATGCAAGAGCCCAACCTCTTGTCAACGGAACTCCCGAAATCCCAAAGTCTGAAATCCCGATGGACTCTTCCTTTCGGGATTTTCCCTGAAATCCTGGATTGCTGCCACGTGTCCTCCCTTAGATGGATGGTCCTCGTCGTTTCGTGATTTCGTGACTTGCGACCCCCAGTGACACAAATCCTCTGTCTTCTTGAATCCCCGATATCCAAAATATCGATGGACTCTCGATCTCCGCCACGTGTCCCCCACGGATGGACGGTCTAGATCATTTCGGGACTTCTCCAGGTGTGAAGTCAAAATACTCACCTTCCTCTGTGAGTCCCGGTGTCCAAATCCCCGATGTGGGTGATCTCGCGACACATGTCTTCCTCCCGGATGGACGTCTCAGATCTATTTCGCTATTTTGGGACTTTCACCATGGAGTGTCCCGATCTCTTGTCATCAGGACCTCCGATATCCCGAACTTCGAAATCTCGATACCAACTATTTCGGGAATTTCCTCTTCTGTCATTCACGAAGGCTTAACCCTCGTGCAACTCCTGACAGATCCAATGGCTATCGGGCATTCTGAGTGATATCCGACGATTCAAAATCTCTTCTGTCCTGCACGCTCCTCCACTGCTCCCTGGACGTGGAAACTTCAACGGTCCAAATCTCTTCAGCTGATCTGACAGCAATTATGCTTCCTCCTGAGCATCTGCGCTTTCTTCCCGGACTTGGAAGATTTTCCAAGTGCTAAAGGCCTCGGCCTTTGCTCCTCTCCTCTGCGAACTCTTTACCTTGAGTCTCGCCTGCGTTCTCAACGACGTTGTTCCTCCTGAGCTTCTCCTTTCGAATCCTCAAAGGATTCTTTTGACTTCTGCGCTCCTTGTAGAGTCATTGCATGCAAAGTGATATCTCTTCTGAGCTTTCCCGTTAATGGGACTTCTAAGGAACTCGATCCTTTTTTCCTTCTCCTTCAGATGGAGAATTTCTGATGCCCTCTTGGAAATCCTTCGCTCAAGCAACCTATTGCTGAGTCTTTCAGGGTGTTCAGTAACCCTGTGAAGATCCTTCTCCTTGGACTCTTCTTCAAATTACATAACTCAAAGAGTTATTTTCTCCTGTGCCTATCTGCACATCTACTCAATGCCCTCCTGGCAGAGTGTCTCCTCATAGAACATCCAGTAGTTCTATCCTCTCCTGTGCACTCTATGCACCTACTCAATGCCCTCTTGGCAGAGCCTTACAGAACTCCTCCGAGATTATGTCTGCAACTGTGTCTTCCCTACACAGCCCTGCCTCCAAGGTGTTCAACAACCTTGAGGTCTTCCTCTGAGTTGATGATTTTAGCAATTGTGCCCTCCTGGCATGTCTTTGTCTGAACCCGCAAAGTTCAGAAATGCACCCTCTATGCACGACTATTAGAACCCGCAGCGTTCTGTCACACCCTCTTGGTGTGAAGCCTCAAAGACCTCTAATCCTGAAATCAAACAACCCCTGCAAATGCATACCTATCCATACATCTACAGTATATATAGAACACACAAAGACATTTACATAACACAAACAATATGCAGGAAAAACTGCTCTGGTTTGTATTAATAAAAATGCCTCTTTACAAAGGTGTTTTGAGCACGAACTTTAATAGATTCTCGGCTCCTTCTCTACTCTCTCGCTCTCTGTCTCTGTGATTATACAAAGAAGATCTCTTGATCTTTTACATGAGGGGGCTCTTTGAGCTCTTCCCTCCAAACTCACCTACCCTATTCAATTACATTGAATGGGTTGTCTGGTCCAGAATCAGATCTAGATATCAGCCTTACAAACATTCAAGGCTATCTACTCTAATGCATGCGCAAAGGCACGGCTCCATGGCTCAACAGCCTACAACATTAATTACATTCAAAATTCAAATTTGAAATGAGGGTTGTGCCTCTTCATCCGTGAATGTCTGCGCTGACATGGGCTGGCTGGCTGGCTGGCTGATGTGGAGAGATGCTCCTGCATCATACTCCTCAACTGCAAAATTCATGAGCTCCTGCTCATGAGCTTCCACCCTCAACTGTTGAAATCCTCCTAGATCCCAAACAAATTTCTGGAGTTGTTCATCTGCTCCATCTCCCTGTTGTTGCTTCTTCTACTGCATTGTTGTTGTTGTTGCTCCTTTGCCCAGCTTCTCCTTGTTGGCAGTCTCTACTGACTCTACCATCAGCCTACTGATCTTCTCGATCACTTAATCCAGTTGCTCCAGTGGCCGGCTCTGTTCATGCAGTCTCCTCAACTGCATTTTCCCTTCATCTGCTTCCAACTTGATCTGTTGGATGTGCAAGCTCTGCACCTTCACCCTTCTCTCCAGGGCTTCAATCTGTTCATACAGATCAGCAAAGCTCATGTTGTCTGCCTCTTCTTCTTCAGCTTCTGGAAGCTCCAATGTTGTAGTATTTTCAACTTCCTGGCTGAAAATATTGAGCCACTCCTCAGAATGATCATCTTCCTTTGTTTGGGCAGCTTCTAACACCTGCTCCAATTCTTCTTTGACAGTCACAACGGGCTGTCTTTCTCTTGTTGTTGTTGTTTCATCTGTAACACAAATTTCTGCCTCTTCTGAGCTAAGTGGTAGGAATATTTCAATTCCCCCAATCATTAGAAGATTTCTCTGATCTTCCTTCTATGTTAGTTGCTCTCGCTGATCCAAACTCTTCTCTGAGCTCAACTGCTCTGTCAGCTCCTCGGGCTGATTCGAAATCACCTCTGAGTCCATGAGACTCTCAGATAGCCTCATTGATGTTCCCATGCCCACCTCGCAAATTGGAAACTTCTTGTTTCCCTCCTGGCAGTCCATGAGATCCTGCAGTGACCTCATATCATTGCCCTCCCGGCAATGTGAAATTCCCCGGTTGTCCTCATGACAGTCTATGAGATCCCGCAGTAATCTCAACTCTTTTCCCTCCTGGCAATTGGGAATTTCCTGGTTGTCTTCTTGATAGTCCTTGAGATCTTCAATTGATCCCAATTCATCTTCAACATCACTGAGATTTCTCCCAGTCTCTAGTTCACATACCTGAACCACTTCCTCAGGTCCATTAAGGTTTTCAGCATGCCTCAACCATCCTCTTAACAACCTACGCTGTCTTCTAGCCATCAACTCCTTGACTTGCCATTTTACTTTCACCTTCCTCATGGGCCATTCATATACCCATCGCGACTTGGTGTTCTGCTGCATCCGCAATGCAAGCTTTTCCATTTCTTTCCTTATATCAGTGAGCTCTTCATCTATTTTAGATCTTCTCATCAGCTCTGGGTCTTTCCTTCCAACATATCTATGGCCTTCAGTAGCCATCTTGTTGTCTATCTGCCCTCCTGGAAAATTTGTTGTTGTCGCTCTGTACCCCCGAGTGTCTCCAGCCTCTCCTACAGTCCTCTTGACTGTCTTCTTGATTGTTGCCTACCTGCAAACAATCATCACGGAGTCTCCAGTGCTCTGTCTTCCTTTGCCTTCTCACTTCACCTGAAATATACAGATGAAATCCCACTCTGATATCACTTGATGTGTATCAGAGTTCTCTTTCGCCTCCAGCTCCCCGTGCCTGAAATCTACAGACAAGATTCAAGCTCTGATACCACTTGATGACGACGCACCCGGTGACCCTGCCTCGACAGGTCCTGCGCCTGACCTCCCGGTCTAAGGATCGTTCTCCTCGAATTTTCTGGGCTGAATTAGCTCTCTTGATTCCATGCTGGAATCTCCAATTCTGATCCATAGGTCCTTCTGTTCTCAGCCACGACCTCTGTACACGTCTATGGCTTTTTCCCCGAAATGAAATTTTGGGTTTCGGGACTTTCTATTTCCCGATGTCAAGAGTCCTTGACTCCTCGACCTTCCGATCTCCGAAATGCCGAAATGTCGAAACAACTTTATCAGCAATTAGTCCCATGGGCTATGCCTTGGTCCATGTGACCACTATCCCCGTGACCGCAGTCCTATATCGTGGTTTACCAATACGAGAGCCCGACCTCCTGTCCTCCGGACTCCCGAAAAGTTGATACCCGAAATGTCGAAATGTTATTCTTCCTGGGTCTTCTCGTTTCGCGATTTTGGGTTTCCAAACACCGAAATGCACGGACGCCTAGTCCTCGAAACTCCCAAAGTTTCGATGATCGAAATGTCGAAACTCCTCCGATCTCTTCCACATGTCCTACTCAATCGGACGATCGTGATCCTTTCGGGGTTTATTAATGCGAGAGCCCGACCTCTTGTCAATGGAACTCCCGAAATCCCGAAGTTCGAAATCTCGATGGACTCTTCCTTTCGAGATTTTCCTCGAAATCCTGGATTGTTGCCATGTGTCCTCTCTTAGATGGACGGTCCTTATCGTTTTGCGATTTCGCGACCTGCGACCCCCAGTGACACAAATCCTCTGTCTTCTTGAATCCCCGATATCCGAAATACGGATGGACTCTTGATCTCCGCCATGTGTCCCCCACGGATGGATGGTCTAGATCATTTCGGGACTTTGCCAGGTGTGAAGTCAAAATACTCACCTTCCTCTGTGAGTCTCGGTGTCCAAATCCCCGATGTGGGTGATCTCGCGACACGTGTCTTCCTCCTGGATGGACGACTCAGATCTATTTCGCTATTTTGGGACTTTCACCATGGAGTGTCCCGATCTCTTGTCA
Source organism: Picea engelmannii (assembly GCA_009831015.1). Lineage (NCBI taxonomy): Eukaryota > Viridiplantae > Streptophyta > Pinopsida > Pinales > Pinaceae > Picea > Picea engelmannii. The sequence goes on along the minus strand of ML809484.1, from coordinate 87,573 downwards.
TCAGGACCTCCAATATCTCGAACTCCAAAATCCTGATACCAACTATTTCGGGAATTTCCTCTTATGTCGTTCACGAAGGCTTAACCCTCGTGCAACTCCTGACAGATCCAACGGTTATCAAGTATTCTGAGTGAGATCCGATGGCTCATAATCTCTTCTGTCCTGCGCGCTCCTCCACTGCTCCCTGGACGTGGAAACTTCAATGGTCCAGATCTCTTCAGTTGATCTGACAGAAGTTATGCTTCCTCCTGAGCTTCAGCGCTTTCTTCTCGGACTTGGAAGAATTTCCAAGTGCTAAAGGCCTTGGCCTTTGCTCCTCTCCTCTACGAAATCTTTACCTTGAGTCTTGCCAGCGTTCTCAATGACGTTGTTCCTCCTGAGCTTCTCCTTTCGAATCCTCAAAGGATTCTTTTGACTTCTGCTCTCCTTGCAGAGTCTTTGCACGCAAAGTGCTATCTCTTATGAGCTTTCCTGTTACTCAGACTTCTAAGGAACTCGATCCTTTTTTCCTTCTCCTTCAGATGGAGAATTTTTTTTTCCCTCCTGGCAATCCTTCGCTCAAGCAACCTAGTGCTGAGTCTTTCAGGGTGTTCAAAAACCCTGTGAAGATCCTTCTCCTTGGACTCTTCTTCAAATTACAGAACTCAAAGAGTTCTTTTCTCCTGTGCCTATCTGCACATCTACTCAATGCCCTCCTAGCAGAGTGTCTCCTCACAGAACATCTAGTAGTTCTATCCTTTCTTATGCACTCTATGCACTTGCTCAATTCCCTCCTGGCATAGCCTTACAGAACTCCTCAGAGATTCTGTCTACAACTGTGTCTTCCCTACACAGCCCTGCCTCCAAGGTGTTCAACAACCTTGAGGTCTTCCTTTGAGTTGATGATTTTAGCTACTGTGCCCTCCTGGCACACCTTTGTCTAAACCCGCAGAGTTCAGAAATGCACCCTCTTCGCATGGCTATCAGAACCCGCAGCATTCTGTCACACCCTTCTGGTGTGAAGCCTCAAAGACCTCTAATCCTGAAATCAAACAACCCCTGCAAATGCATACCTATCCATACATCTACAGTATCTATAGAACACACAAAGACATTTACATAACACATACAATATGCAGGAAAAACTGCTCTGGTTTGTATTAATAAAAATGCCTCTTTACAAAGGTGTTCTAAGCACGAACTTTAACAGAGTCTCGGCTCCTTCTCTACTCTCTCGCTCTCTATCTTTGTGACTAAACAAAGAAGATCTCCCGATCTTTTACATGAGGGGCTCTTTGAGCTCTTCCCTCCAAACTCACCTACCCTATCCAATTACATTGAATGGGTTGTCTATTCCAGAATCGGATCTAGATCTCAGCCTTACAAACATTCAAGGCTATCTACTCTAATGCATGCGCAAAGGCACGGCTCCATGGCTCAACAACCTACAACATTAATTACATTCAAAATTAAAATTTGAAATGGGGGTTGCGCCTCTTCATCCGTGAATGTGTGCGCTGACGTGGGCTGGTTGACGTGGAGAGATGCTCCTGCATCACTGTTTGCAGTCTTGTCCTCTAAACGTCAATGTTGGGTTCAACAATTTTAACATCTTGTGAAAGAGCCGAGGCGACAAAGAAACAGGAGAATGGTCACATAGTGGAATAATTATTTGTCCTGGAATATATTTTTCGGCGCACCAAGAGACCGCCTCCTTAGAGTCAAAAACCTCAGGAACGCAGCTTGCACGAGTGATACCAGAGGTCCAAATCACTTTGTTTTGGGCGGAACGGGATGAATAGTGAAAGTATGCCTTGGACCACTGAAAGCTCTGGTCCTCTTGTGCGAACATATTTACTGTATCTCCACAAAACTATTGTCGACCTGGTGCCATAAGTCTACAAGAATGTTTATTTGTTCCAGTCGATGAATGAAATGAAAAGTTGGAAGGGATAATATAACCCTGCGCAATTTTTTGTCGAAAGTGTCTGAATGGGAGATGTCCTCGAAACTTTCGTTGATTAATGACAATTTGGAGGGTTGTTGCATGATGCATTGTTAACATTAAACAATACTAATTACATACATAGAAATGCCAACACATTTGTAACACCCTGTTTCCCCCAGTTTGTAAATATAACTATATTGGCCAAGAACTATGGCAAACTCAAAGATGTGAATGTTTGATTTGATAGACCTTTGTATAAAAGGTCGATGAATGTAAATTATGTTATGATTATGTGTTGCATGACTGCTAGGAGGGGGGATGTGCTAAAAGAGACCACGATGGCTAATGAGAGGTGGTGGAAGGGACCTGGAATGGTTGTGTTAACTTCCACCAAACCAATACCGTACTGGTTTTTACTTGCTCAAAGACCAAAGAAACTCTCTGACCCTGGAATGAATTACCCGCCAGGATGGTAGGTGGGGAGGCTCCTCAAGAATTAATGAGGGGATGGGGGAAAACTGCCCATTAGTAGAAGCTCTCAGACCTGACCACGGACGAGGGAATTCACGCCACACGCAATCTTGCAGAAAAAGACAAGAAAGGAAGTGTGGGGAAACATAGAAGAGAACACGCGCGACAGGGATCGCGGAAGAAACACCGAAGGAACTCTGGAAATACGGGGGAGTTCTGAGTAGAGGAGGAGAGTAACCTTCATCCTTGACTTTCGTTGAGTGGAAAGTAGGAGACTGAATCTTAAAGCATCGTGGTCTAGCTCGGGGGTGGCTAGTGGTAAATCCGTCTGGAGTCACTGAGCCTACGGTTGGGTGGAAACGAGCACCCCTCTCAGCAGTCACGTCACACCTGATGTTTATGATAAGTGTTTATATCTTGTATCTTGAATTGAATATCCTGGACGCATGTCCATGTTTATACGCTCATAAATGGTTTCTGTATAGAAGCATTTGCCTTGTGTTTTGATCGAAAATAATGGATGCATGCTTATACTTGTATGACCATAATCGGTTTATGTATAGAATGAATAAGTTCATAATACTAGTTCGTTCCCTTGAGATTTGTTCCATCTACTTGACTCGGGCTATGTCCTAGTTTGATTCCCCGAAGGCACCTCCTCCCGGGAAGTTTCCTCGCATCCCAGAGCCGGAATGAGTTCCTTGAAAAGACTATTGTTATAGTAAACCCACAAGTTTACTTTATCCCTGTCACAGAGTTCATAGCTCAGTGAATTAGGAAGGCTTTTCAGTCAGGTCACCAATCCTAGGGATAATTACCCCAGAACCCTCTGAAGGATCATGTGATGTGAGTCTGGAAACCTTGTACAAGAAAGAGTAGTTCTCTCAGGTTTCGACGTTTCAGCACTCGGGAAACCAAAGGGCAAGACCCCTCGTTTTCGCCAGTCACGAAATCTCGGTCTATGAAACCCCGAATCAGTTTAGCGTGAATAGGTTTCAGCGTTTCGGCACCCGGGAGACCAAAGGGCAAGACCCCTCGTTTTCTCCTGTCGCGAAATCCTAGTATACGAAACCCCGAATCGGTTTAGCGTGAATAAGTTTCGACGTTTCAGCACCCGGTAAACCAAAGGGCAAGACCCCTCGTTTTCCCCAGTCGCGAAATCCCGGTATACGAAACCCCGAATCGGTTTAGCGTGAATAAGTTTCCGCGTTTTGACACGCGGGAAACCAAAGGGAAAGACCCCTCGTTTTCGCAAGTCACGAAATCCCGGTACACGAAACCCCGACGCGCTCTGTGGATGAGCCCTAGGTCACCGGACAGGGTCTTGTGGTAGGAAGGAGGAGTCCCGAAAGAATATGGGCCGTCCATTTGTAGGGACGCGTGGCGAAGATCTAAAGTCGTCAAGGTTCTGGAGATCGGGGAAATAGGAGCGAAGACCCCGCCAAAATCCTGAAAGGTAGAATGTCGGTATTTATTCTGGGTCGTTGATCAAGTCAACGATCTGGACCATAGATCTGGATGATACCGGGCTTTTGGGTTTCGGGGATTGAAGGAACAAGGGTTCCCTGCAACATGAATCTCGAAAGCTAAGTTCTGGTAGCGCCATTTGGTGTTACTGTGTGTTCATTGAGGTGGTCGCATGGAGTAGGAAAAAGGGGAGCTAAGGAGCTCGTTAACCCCGTTTTGGGTTTCGACACTTCAAGGGGACAGGGATCCAGGGAGAGCTCGCACACAAAAATCTGAAAACGTGAAAGCTAGAAACACCTTTTTGGTAAGGCCTGTGGTCATAGCCAACGATCACATGGAAAAGGATAAGGGAAGGGATGGTCTGTGCTAGGCCCCATAGAAATTCGGGGATTATGTCCCTCGAAGAAAAGATGAAAAATACAAAAAAATATAGTTTGTCATAGTGGGTATGTGACAAATTGGTATTAGAGCATGGTTACAACACTTGGCCTGCTTGGGCTCATGGACGAATTGCGCAGAAACTCCATTTGAAGTACTCTTAAAAGGAGTAACTCTCTATCCTAACCCCCTTTATCAAAAGATGAAGTTAAGAATGAAAATTTCTATTGTGTGTATGTATTTGAAAAATATGAATTATGCATTGATTGTGAATGAATATAATGTTGACTAACAACAAGTGTTTTTCTTGCACAACAAGCGGACAATCAACCGCGGGAAACTGCAGACGCATAGAATGGTGACGCACCACGAAGTGGGGGATGGATCCCACAATAGAGACGAAGAGTCTGATGAAAGGAGAGCGGTAGAGACCCCTCCAGATCTAGCTGAAACTGTGAGAAGCCTCATGGTCGAACTACAGAGCTGCAAGGCCGATAATGAGAGGTTGATAAAAGAGCAAGAGAAGCAAATGGAAATTAATGCAATCTTACTACAAAGTTTATCTGACATACAAAGACAATTGCAGCATGGACCTGACACCAGTCACGCGGACCAACAACAGACAAAGAGAAGTTGAAGCCCACCTGGGATACGAAAACGTGGTCGAGAAAGGTCCACCCCAGAGATAAGGGACAAGCGTCGGACGATTCCTCTGGAAAGGAAACTGACAACTCGGAGGGATCTTCTAGTAGCAGAACGAGTTCTTATTCCCGAAGAAAACGGAAGAATTGAAATCATTCCAAAAATCATAATCTCAAAGAATTCAAGAAGGCCAAACCACCCTCTTTCGACGGTGAAATAAAGAAGGGAGAGGAAGCGAAGGCTTGGCTGCTTGGACTAAAGAAGTATTTCAGAGTTCATGACTTCTCGGAAAACTTGAAGGCCCGAGTAGCCACTTTCAACCTGAATGGGAAGGCTTCCATTTGGTGGGAAGACCTTAAGAACGTAAAAGGGATTCACGAAGAAAACCTATCTTGGGAACGATTTGATAAATACTTCAGGAAGAAGTATCTGTCGGAAAAGTATTTTGACGAAAAGACTAAAGAATTCTATGAACTCAAGCTGGGGCAACTCACCATAGAGGAATATGTCAGCAAATTCCTCGAGTTGTTGAGGTACGTACCCTATATAAAAGCAGAAAAGGCAAAGGTGCAACGATTCATCAGTGGACTACCTAAGGAATATCAAAACAGGATTGAGTTTGACGAGCCAAGGACACTAGAAGACACTATCCGAAAGGCAAGATATTGTTATGAACAGCTTGGGCATCGGACAGAACCTCGTGAAGGATGGAAGCAGAAGAATAGTTCAGGATTCCAGAAAAAGGGGTTTAAATCCCCAAGATTTAAAAACTATAAAAAGGACTCAAGGATGAGCTTCCCAACCCGAAGTGTACACCAGCAGAATTTCCCCTCCCATAGTGGAAATAAACCTTTTGGATCTACCCCAGGAAAGATTGATAACCCGAAGAA
>ML809484.1:65857-77163 GCA_009831015.1 Picea engelmannii | reverse complement strand
TAACAATGACCTACTTGTGTGCTTGTTACCTAGGGTTTTAAATCAGCAATACAATAAGCAAATGCAAGAAATTACACCTACAACCATTCATTTAAGAAGTTTTGCAAGAAAATTTACTTACATGTCATGAAGAAAAGCATAAGAAAACCCTAGTTGTAAACCTTCCTTGAGAGAATTGCCATAAATGCCAAAAATATCCTTCCAATAGCAAGTGTGCCTCACTTTAGACAACAAATTTACCCAAGAAGGGCGCAAAAATCAGATCTCACTTGTGTGAGTGAAGTGTGTTATGTTAAAATGAGGGAAAACATCCTCAATTTATATCATCCAATGACCTTTAATTAAAATTAGGTCATTAAAATAGCCGACAAGGCTAATAACTAAAAGTCATACTATTTTACATTAAACTGCTAAATAAAACCCTAAATGAGCAGTAAGCAGGACGTCTAGCCCCTCTGAGGGAGACGTTGGCCCTTTTTAGGGAAAATCTCAGCACTAGAAGACAAATGTTGGCCCTCTCTGGGCCTCCAAACTCTGCCACACGTGCCAAACTACCCTGTAAAGCTGCCACACGTTGGAGGTGACGTCAAGGATCTCTGGAGGACGTCCTGGGTCAACATAGGGACATGTTGCACCTGCAGTGGGTCAACCCCCTAGGGCTAGGCTCAACCAAGGCGTCCTGGATCAAAACGTCCTTCTTCTTCTCTCGTGCAAATGCTCGATCAATCACTGTCCTGTCTCTGCCCTTGATGAGGTCCCAACAACCATCTGATGGGCTCTTCAGCCCCATGGAGGTCTGAACTAATCATCTCCCCATGTGTACCGCTCCACCTGGTACCTGTCCGTTGGGTATGGTCCTGCACATCAAAAACTTCGCCCTCCATGGGCTCATTAGTCCTCGGGATCATAGCAATGTCAATCATATTTCATCATTAATTTTATCAAATGTATGCATAAGACCCCTAACATATCATCTAATAACTCAAAGACATTACACTGACCTACTATACAAAGCTGAAGAAAAAGACAAGGTAACCTATTGGGCCAACATCCATAAGAAAAAGAAAGTTCCCAAAGGATATCATCCAAGCCATGTAATACGAGGTGGTGTGGTCTAAGGATGCCCATACATAGTGAAAACCAGGGGTGGATATTATCCGTGGGTGCCTTTGTAGGAAGCGAGCTGTACCTGTCATGGATGAAATTCTTTCCAAGCCCTTTATTACCTTTATTCTTTCTTTTATTCATTGATTTTTCTTTCTTTTTATTTCAAGGTCTAACTAGAGGACACTGCCTTGGCGTGGTGACCAGAGCTGACAGTGTTACCCACGAGTATTTTCGCAGAAATGATAAGGTTGGATCGTGATGAGACCCCCTTTCCCTTGGCCATGCAACCAGGGGTCACTGCCCTGGCGTCGTAACCAGATAATGGCAATGTCATACTGCTAGGTACCTATGAACATAATGGGTTGGCTCGTGATGAGACCCCCCATCCTCTTGTCTAGGTCTTGTTTTATTATTTTTCTTCGGGTCCCTCTTGTTTCTTATCAAGAGGCTTTTTATTGCCTTCTCGGGGATCCCTGGGTGATGCATCTCTAGGTTTTATTTTCTATGGCTTTTATCTTTTACCAGCTTCTTTTACCACATGGGCCTTTAGCCCCTTCTTCCCACAGGATAAAGTGTAACCCCACAAATAGGTCATCCTAATGTCCAGACTAGGGGAATGGGAAAGATGAATAGGAGATAAGATGTAAACTGATAATATGGTGGGAGCGGACGATGGCTCTTCAAAATCCTCCCTGGTGGCTAACCAAAACCTATGGATACAATCTTGCTAGGGCAGCTCGTTAATCCCCCCAACCATGGTCAAGTGGGTTAGTGTAAGATCCAAGCAGTTGTCAGAAATGTAAGGAATCTGATGCATATATCTAAAAGTTATAATGATCAAACATGACACATACCATGATACCTGGACCAATTACCTCATGGAGCAAGAGTCTTCTCCGATGCAAGTCCAAGCCGAAGGTGATGGATGTTGCTGCTGTTGACAGGACATGTCTGATGAAGAAGAAGAAGGATGGGCCCTCCAAGGCCATGCTCAAGTCAATCCTGCTCTCGGTATTCCATGTCTAGGACCTGTGGGACTCGAGACATGATCTCCTAGTTATCCCTAGAAATCGGGGATAACATGACCCATGATCTAGAGTTGGCCGCCATAGTGCACGCCTTAAAAATGTGGAGGCATTACCTCTTGGGAAGGAAATTTGTACTTATGACAGACCACTGTGGATTGTGATATATGTTTGACCAACCAAAGCTCAATGCCAAACAAGCTAGGTGGATGGCCCTCCTTAGCGAGTTTGATTTTGAAATCAAACATGTTAAAGGAGAGGAAAATAAGGTGGTCGATGCCCTTAGCAGAAGTATGAAAACAATTCACCTGGCAGCGGTGAGCACCTACGAGACGAATGTCAAAGAAAGAGTCAGGAATGCACAAGAAACAGACACATTCTTCCAGACCGTGACCTCATACCTGGAGCAAGAACCCACAGGGATAAAGTATGAAGGCTACCAAATGATAGATGGAGTTCTGCTAACTTACAGAAACCGATTGTATATTCCAAATTGTAATGAATTGAAGAGGTTCATAATGGATGAACTACATAAAAGACCATATACTGGTCACCCGGGATATCAGAAGATGATCACGGCCACTAGGAAACAATTCTATTGGTCTGGGTTAAATAAAGACATAGCTAACTATTTAGCTAAGTGCCTAGAATGTCAATAGGTTAAAGCAGAACACCGGCACCCAACATGATTATTACAACCTCTACCAATCCCAGAATGGAAATGGGAAACCATTTCCATGGATTTCATCACCAGATTACCAACCTCGACCAGACAGAATGACGCCATCATGGTGGTGGTGGATAAATTGAGCAAGTCCACCCATTTTATCCCTGTCAAATCGACTTGCAAGGTAATAGATATCGCCATCATATTCATGAAGGAGATATTCACACTACATGGTGTGCCTAAAAAGATCGTGTCTAACAGAGACACGAAATTTACTTCTAACTTTTGGAAATCCTTGATGGTTGGTCTAGAGACCAAATTATTGTTTAGCCCAGCCTATCATCCTCAAACCGATGGACAGACCGAAAGAGTGAACCAAATATTAGAAGACATGCTAAGAATGCATGTAATGCATCAACCTAAAAAGTGGGAAGATTACCTGCCACTGGTGGAATTTGCCTACAATAACAGCTACCAAGAATCCCTGAAGATGAGTCCTTTCGAAGTCCTCTATGGTAGACCGTGCAACACTCCAGTCAGTTGGAGTAACCCAATAAACATAATTACTATTGGACCCGACATGTTGAAAGAAATGGAACAACAAGTGATNAGATAAAACAAAATCTAAAGGTCGCTTAGAATAGACAGAAAAGTTACGCCGACCGAAAGAGAACTCCAAGAGAATTCAAGACGGGAGACCACGTATATCTCAGAGTTAGGCCCAGGAAGAGTTCCCTGAGGATGGGAGCTTGTGCAAAGTTGGCACCTCGGTATTGCAGACCCTTTGAATTTCTAGATAGAGTGAGACATGTAGCCTATAGGCTAGCACTTCCTCCCACATTAAAAGCACATAATGTTTTCCATGTTTCATTATTGAAGAAATATGTACACGATTATAATCATATAATTGACTGGTTTGTGATCCAGGTGGAACCGAAGGGAGAATTCCTACCAGAACCTCAATGCATACTGGACAGAAAGGAAACCCCACTCAGGAACTGAACCATTGCAAAGGTCAAGGTGCAGTGGAAACATTTTGGCTCAGATGAGGCTACATGGGAAATGGAAGATGCCATGAAACAAGCATTTTCCATTTTGTTTACTTCTGTACATACACGTCATATTGATAGATAGAACATCGAGGACGATGTTCTTTTAAGGGGGAGGGAATTGTAACATCTTGTTTCCCCCAGTCTGTAAAAATAACTATATTGGCCAAGAACTATGGCAAACTCAAAGATGTGAATGTTTGATTTGACGGACCTTTGTATAAAAGGTCGATGAATGTAAATTATGTTATGACTATGTGTTGCATGACTGCTGGGAGGGGGGATGTGCTAAAAGAGACCACGATGGCTAATAAGAGGTGGTGGAAGGGACCTGGAATGGTTGTGTTAAGTTCCACCGATCCAATACAGTACTGGTCTTTACTTGCTCAAAGACCAAAGCAACTCTCTGACCCTGGAATGAATTACTTGCTAGGATGGTAGGTGGGGAGGCTCCTCAAGAGTTAATGAGGGGATGGGGGTGAACCGCCCATCCGTAGAAGCTCTCAAACCTGACCATGGACAGGGGAATTCACGCCACACGCAATCTTGCAGAAAAAGGCAAGAAAGGAAGTGTGGGGAAATAGAGAAGAGAACACGCGCGATAGGGATTGCGGAAGAAAAACCGGAGGAACTCTGGAAATACGGGGGAGTTCTGAGTAGAGGAGAAGGAGAGTAACCTTTGTCCTTGACTTCCGTTGAGCGGAAAGTAGGAGACTGAATCTTAAAGCATCATGGTCTAGCTCGGGGGTGGCTAGTGGTAAATCCGTCTGGAGTCACTGAGCCTACGGTTGGGTGGAAACAAGCACCCCTCTCAGCAGTCGTGTCACACCTGGTGTTTCTGATAAGTGTTTATATCTTGTATCTTTAATTGAATATCCTGGATGCATGCTCATGTTTATACGCTCATAAATGGTTTATGTATAGACGTGTTTGCCTTGTGTTTTGATCGGAAATAATGGATGCATGCTGATACTTATATGACCATAATCGATTTATGTATAGAATGAATAAGTTCAGAATACGAGTCCGTTCCCTTGAGATTTGTTCCATCTACTTAACTCACGCTATGTCCTGGTTTGATTTCCCGAAGGCACCTCCTCCTGGGAATTTTCCTCGCATCCCAGAGCCGGAGTGAGTTCCTTGAAAAGACTACCGTTATAGTAAACCCATGAGTTTACTTTACCCCTGTCACAGAGTTCATAGCTCAGTGAATTAGGAAGGTTTTTCAGTCAAGTCACCAAGCCTAGAGATAATTACCCCAGAACCCTTTGAAAGATCATGTGATCTGAGTCTGGAAACCTTGTGCAAGAAAGAGTAGTTCTCTTAGGTTTCGGTGTTTCGACACCCGATAAACCAAAGGGAAAGACCCCTCGTTTTCGTCGGTCGTGAAATCCTGGTCTACAAAACCCCGAATCGGTTTAGCGTGAATAGGTTTTGGCGTTTTGGCACACGGGAGACCAAAGGGCAAGACCCCTTGTTTTCGCCAGTCGTGAAATCCCGGTATACGAAACCTCGAATCGGTTTAGCGTGAATAGGTTTTGGCGTTTCGGCACCCGGGAAACCAAAGGGAAAGACCCCTCGTTTTCGCCAGTCGTGAAATCCCGATATGCGAAACCCCGAATCAGTTTAATGTGAATAAGTTTCGGTGTTTCGGCACACGGGAAACCAAAGGGCAAGACCCCTCATTTTCACAAGTCACAAACCTCGACGCGCTCTGTGGATGAGCCCTAGGTCACCGGACAGGGTCTTGTGGTAGGAAGGAGGAGTCCCGAAAGAATCTGGACCGTCCATTTGTAGGGACGCGTGGCGAAGATCTAAAGCCACCGGGGTTTTGGAGATCGGGGAAATAGGAGTGAAGACCCTGCTAAAATCCTGAAAGGTAGAATGCCGGGATTTAATCCGGGCCGTTGATCAAGTCGACGATCTGGACCGTAGATCCGGATGATACCGGGCTTTCAAGTTTCGGGGTTGAAGGAACAAGGGTTCCTTGCAACAGGAATCTTGAAAGTCGAGTTTTGGTAGCGCCATTTGGTGTTAGCGTGTGTTCACCGAGGTGGTCGCATGGAGTAGGAAAAAGGGGAGCCAAGGAGCTCGTTAACCCCATTTCGGGTTTCAGCACTTCAAGGGGACAGGGAGTCAGGGAGAGCTTGCACACAGAAATCCCGAAACGCGAAAGCTGGAAGCGCCTTTTTGGTAAGGCCTGTGGTCATAGCCAACGATCACATGGAGGAGGATAAGGGAAGGGATGGTTTGTGCTAGGCCCCATAGAAATTTGGGGATTCTGTCCCTCGAAGAAAAGACGAAAAAGACAAAAAAATCTAGGTTGTCATAGTGGGTATGTGACAACATTGGATATTGCAATGAGCGATTAAGAATTATATATTTCTTGAGCGGCCCACCACGAGGACGTGTGTCGAAGATGAACAATCGGAAGGGACAAAATAACTCTCTGCACATCTTGGTTTAATGCGTAATAATGGGCGATCTCCTCGAGGTTTTCGGCCATTAATGACAATGTTGACGGTTCCTGCATGGTCAGTTGTTAGCATGAAAGGTTTCTAATCGCATAATAAGAAAGTACGGAGGTTGTGGGCAGGGGAAAAAAGAGAGCTACAAAATAGGGTTGCAACGTACAAGCATTGAGGGTGAGGGTGCGAGGGTCAAATTGTATGTCTCGAAACGTTTTGAGTGCAATATGTGTAACAACGAAGAGGAAATGATAAGACAGCTGGAAGCACAGGAAGTTAGTGTGGATGGAAGGCACCGAGAGATACTTTGAAACATTTGTGAGCAGTGGTAGAGGGACCGCACTGGAATTGTAGATTTTGTGAACCCAACAACAGGAGAATACAAAACAAGGTGAGAAGGTGTCTGCAAAGGAGGCGAGGCCCGAACCTTCTAATTGTATCGCTCCGAACATTTGAATGCATAATCTGTAACACAGAAGAGCGGATGATGTCGAAATCCGGTAGTCAATTTGTATATTGCGGAGAGTGAAATCAAACTGTTTCATACCTTTGTGTCCAATTGTCAGTACTAAGAGCTAATTTAGTATTCAAAATATTTTTTTAGAAACTGTTAGATAGTTCATAGGGACTAGCATCCGTAAACAATGGCAATCTCCACCCCACCAGTCCTGCATTCCGTGTGTCAATTTGTATATCGCGGAACTGCGAGCGTTGTTTGGAGGACACGAAACAATGGAAGTGCAATGTTGAGTCAGCCACTCTGTAGGTTCACTTGTCAATTTGTATATCGCGGAACTGTGGGTGCTATTTGTAGGCCACGGAACAATGAAGGTCCAAGTTTGAGCCCGCCCACTCGAGAACCCGCAATCCAAAATGTCGCTAGATATCGAATGCGGAATTTGTACATGCTCTATAAAATATCATGGGAATTAGTACATGCTCTATAAGATATCATGTCCATACTTTATAGTCCCATAATACACGGGAAGAAAAAAAAGGGAAAAAGAACGTAGTAGTTAGCAGTGGAATTGTAGATCACGAAATTTAGAGTGGAAGATGTATGTAACGGAGAAACGTATCGTAAGCATCGAAAGCAACAACGGTCAGTCGGATTCGTTGTCTGATTATATAGATAGAGATAAACATATGTCAACCCGCCAATGCTGGAGCTCCATATTTCGTGAACTGGGAAACGGGAGGATCCAAAACAGGATGAGAAAGTTTCTGCAAAGGAGGCGAGGCCCGAACCTTCTAATTGTATCGCTTCGAACATTGGAATGCATAATCTGTAACATGGAAGAGCGGACGATGTCGTAATCTGGTAGTCAATTTGTATATTGTGGAGAGTGCAATCCCAACTGATTCATACCTCTGTGTCCAATTGTCACTACTAAGAGCTATTTTAGTATTCAAAATAATTTTTTAGATACTATTATACAGGGAAAAATTAAAAAGTAAAATAATTTTTTAGATACTTCATAGGGATTAGCATCCGTAAACAATGACAATCTCCACCCCACCAGTCGTGCACTCCGTGTGTCAATTTCTATATCGCGGAACTGGGAGCACTGTTTGGAGGACATAGAACAATAGAAGTGCAATGTTGAGTTAGCCAGTCCCCAGGTGCGCTTGTCAAGTTGTATATCGCGGAACTCGGGGTGTTATTTGTAGGGCACATAACAATGGATGCCCAATTTTGAGCCCACTCGCCCGACTGAGAACCTGCGATCCAAAATGTCGCTAGGTATGGAATGTAGAATTTGTACATGTTCTATAAAATATCATGTCCATATTTTATAGTCCCATAATACATAGGAAGAAAATAAGGGAAAAAGGACGGAGAAGTTCGCAATGGAATTATAGATAATACATGGAAAGAAGAAAAGGGGAAAATAACCAAGTTTCTTGTTAAATAACATCTAGTGTTTGTTTATTAATGCAAATGCTTGCGAATCCCTGCTGAGTTCTCACCAGTTAACGCATAAAGTGCAGATCAGAGAAGTATCTTTCGTACCACTGTGTCCACTTGCGACTAGTAAGAGCATTGTTGATGTATATCAGGAAGGACGTGAAGTTGTTGGGGATGGAAAGCAGCAACAAATACTTTGAACGAACTTAATGTATACAAGGAATCCGCGGTGGAATTGTAAATCACAGATGTTTTGAGTGTAAGATGTATATAGCAGAACGATAAGTAGCTTGTTTCGCAAGCGCCATCCCCGTAGCGACGAGCATAAAATTGGCTAAGTATGAAAAGGAACAACGGTCGGTCGGATCCGTCGTGCAAGGATATAGATGGAGATGTTAAGGCATGAATTGCAGATCACGGAAGTATCTTTCATACCACTGTGTCCACTTGTCACTGGTAAGACCATTGTTAATGTATGTCAAGAAGGACGCAAAGTTTCTAGGGATGCAAATCAGCAACAGATACTTTGAACGAAGTTAATGTATATGAGGAACCCGCGGTAGAATTGTAGATCACAGATGTTTTCAGTGCAAGATGTGTTAGCACTCTGTAATTTGCCCAAGGCTGTAAGGCAGTCACAGAGGCAACATCAAAACCACTTCGAGTTTTGGATCTAGCCCTCCAAGACTCAGAGAGGGATCTCTCTGTCTGATATAGCTTTGTTTGAAGAGGTATTAGTCTAGTTAATGGGTTCAGAATTTGGATTTTTAAATTGGTAAGAGCAGAGAAAAGAAACCATGGGCAATGGAGTCACAAACTGAGATTTAATCACAAACAAATCCTACAGACAGCTTTACAGGGCAAGGTAGGCAAATTACTGGATCTGGTAAAATTAAATGAGATGAAAGAGGAGGAAAATAAATGATCAATTTAGCAACAGAGCAATGAAGAATTCGGCCACTAAATATCAAAAGAAAACATTAATATTATCCACAGCCAGAAACAGAGTGTATCTTACAACAAATTCTGCTCATAATCTTCTGTCGAATAATAAGGAAAGAAAACATACGAAGACAGAGAAAACAATTTACTAGAGGATCACTTCACCAATATACTTGACACAAGAATCTTGTAACTACTGCGACTGTATTATCTGAATTGATGAAAAAATACAGTTGGCTCTGTGAGCTGCTTTATAAAAACTTCATCCTGGTTCCCTGACTGATCAACCCTTTTACATTAAAAATCCTCTCTATAAATAGGAGAGGTCTCCTGATCAATTTGCGAGAGTCGGTTTAACCGCCTCGGCCAAAAACAACCACCACTCCCACAAAATTTGGAACAGTCTGCCATTAAATACGGACCAGTTTTCTGCGAAAAAAGGGTCAGAGAAGACGTGATTTTCTATTGAATGATGACACCTGGGCGAAAACTGAAAGAGGTTATTGTATATGGGCATGTTCTGGACAAAAACCCTCCTTCGGTTTCGCCAAATTCATCCCCAGCTGGCCGTAACATCTCCTGCAAGATCGGGACTGAAACGGAAAATTGAAAATCTGGAAAATTAGGCCTCGAAGATGTCTTCGATTCTCCTTGCTCGTAACTCCGCTGCAAAAACTAAGAGAGGTTTTTGTTCCTCAGCTTGTGCTTAGAAAAAATGTCTCTTGTATTTTTAAAATCCGTCTCCGTTTGCCCAGAAACTGCCTCGGACGAACACATGCTGAAACAGGCAAAAATGTGAAAAGCGGTTTTTTGGTGAAAGCGGTATTCCGGACCCCCCCCCTCTTTAAATGTAGAACGGACGGGGGGGTCCGGAATCCAATCTGGACCATTGATTTAGGTGGCCGTCCCTGGGACGTTCATATGTGCACGAGTATTATTTCAAATTCCGGACCCCCCCTCTCGTTAAATTTCGAAAGGTGAGGGGGGGTCCGGAAAAATTATGGGCCGTGGATTAAATTGTATGATTTGAATGGAGGGTACGGGGTGTATGAAAGCGCATGGAGGAAGGTGTGGGCGGGGGTGTGAAGGGATGAGTGGAAGGTGACGTAGGGGTGAGGTGTGAGGGGGGTGAGTGGAGTGTGACGTGAGTGGAGTGTGGAGTGGAGTGTGACGTGAGGGGAGTGAGGGGATAGACTTAGGTTCATTTTGTTTTATGTTTTTGTTTTTTGTTTTTAATATTTTATGTTTTGTTTTTTATGTTACATGTATATTACACGTTTGGTTTTATGTTTTTTCATGTTTTAATTTATATGTTTTATATATTGTATTTTATATTTTATTTAAATATTTGTATATATTATGTAGGTTTATTATGATATGTTTTGTTTTTTATATATTTTGTTTAAATGTTTTTTATATTTTATTATAATTCTTATACTACTTTTTGTTATTTTGATTTTATTTATTTTTTGTTTGTTTTAAATTGTTTTTAATATTTTTATTTAATCCAAAAACTAACTTAGTTACTAACTTAGGTTTTAACTTAATTATTAATTAATTAATTAATAACTAGTTATTTATTTGCTAGTTTAACCTATACTAACTATTTTAACACTTATTACCCGTAGTCAAGAAATGGGTCCGGGAACCCTAGCCGCGCGCACAGGCAGCCTCGGCCCCCTCGGTGGCCAGGTTTAGCTTGGCCGACACCTCGAATTCCTGCTCCAGATCTTGGTTTTGGATGCCCTCGCTGCCAGCACACGGATTTGACTCAAGGGCGGTGTTTGAAGGTCTGAAGGCCGCGACCCCTTTTCGACGCCCTGTGCATACAAAGCCGCGAATCGGCTCCTCCTGCGTGGCCTGAGTAGTAACGGATCGGTGTTTCAGCGCGTGGTCTTGGCCTCTTACAGCAGCCGGTCAGGGGAATACACGTTTTTGCATGTGGGTGGTCTTCTTGTTGCTAGTGGTCGGCTACGATGGCCCCAGATCCGAATGTCGAGAGGGGCAAAGACCCTTTGGAAGCATTCAAAGCGTTAGTCCGCTCGGCAGGACCCAAATCCAAGCCTTCTCTCTCGTCTAAGTTTGTTAAGAAGATGGAGGAGATCCCTTCTCTGGAACTATCTCCAGAGCAGCCTTGCT
>ML809484.1:18491-46558 GCA_009831015.1 Picea engelmannii | reverse complement strand
TCCCCAGCATGAGATGAAATTAGATGAAAAAGGAGAACTGTCTGTCATAAAGCAAGAAATCTCATTTACAGATACATAAGCTGGAAGCTAGAATAACAGTTAAAGCATTACAGTCGGGAGCTCAGCTCTACCATCGATCCCCCACAAAATGGAAAAAATGCCTACATATAACCAAAAAACCAAAACATCAGCAGCGGGAACAAGCAGCTGCATTAAAACTTTGCGTCTGACAGTCTGCGCATGTAGACTGGACGATCGTGCGCCCATGACATACGCCATCTTAACTGCGCATGGCTTCAGCAAGGGGAGTAGCTGAGCCATTTAAATGCCGAGATAGCGTGTGCAGACTTCCTCTGGCTGGTCGCGAAATCGGGCCTGGATTCTCTGGAAGAATGGGTACACATGACCCTCCTGAGTAGACTGCTGGTCAGACCATCCATGCCGTGCAATTAATGATTGAGGCGAGGTCTCAACCACCCTCTCTTTTCTTCATTCAATCCTGGCAGCTACTGGGATTTAGCCCACATCGAATCGGTACCTGAGACATCGTCGTGCCTTCCTGCTCTCAGGATCGTTTTAAATCCCCTCTTCTGAGCCGAAGCGACTCTTTAGATTCCTTTCGGGAATCACTATGCAAACCCAATCCACAGGTCCTTCCGACTTTCCTCCCGGCCTCTGCACCTAGCCGTGGTGATCCCTAACTCTATATCGGGGTTTCGGGGTTTCGTACTTTCCGCTACCACCAACCACTGTCCTCGTGAATCCCCGATCCCCGATTCTCCAATGAGTGCTTCCACGTATTGGCCCTCCCGGCTCAGCTCCTGCTCATATGACCAATCCCCGTGACCGCGACTTTATTCCACTCCTATCGGGGTTTCGACGTTTACAATGTCAACGCACGCCTGTCCTTAGGAATCTCGATCCTCCAATCCCCGATGCGCTTCGGCCTTAGCCCTTTGGCTACGCCTGGTCCACGTGACCACCTCCCTATAAGGCCATAGCCTTATACTCCGCTGTCGGGGTTTCAGACTTTTTGATGTCGAAATGTGCAAGTCCTCAGGACTCACGATATACCGATCCCTGATGCGCTCCTTTGTGCGTTTTCCCCTGCTAGCTATAACTCCTGGTCAATGTGACCATCGCTCCATGTGACCACAGTCCAACTCCCCATCGGAGTTTCGAGATTCGCGGTTTCAAAATGCACGAACTCCTTGTGCACGGGATCTCCGATATCCCGATTCCCGATATGCCGATGAAGCCCTTCTGTGGAGCTTTCGCCTATGGCGCTAGATGATATTGCTAACAAGAAATATCGCTAACAGGTATTCCCACTCCGTATTATACTAAAATATAGTAGTAAAACCAAAATCATGACTGAACGTAAGGTTAATAAGCCACATCTTAATTTGAATAGCTTAAAGAAAGGAAGAGGTCTATATCCACTTTGTGCACGAACAACAACATCAACATCACTATATCCACTTTCTGCAATATCATTTATGATGATAAATACCAAGTGTAATATTAAGACAAGGAAAGAATTGACAAACGTTATCCTCCTAAGCTTTTCCTACCTTTGATATACTCCCATTAATATAACTAATACAATGCCAAAAATGCATAACTAAGGGAAAATACATTCCTTTCCTTATTAGTACCTGCCCACGGGTAGTATAGCAATCATCACGGGTATTCCCACTCCGTATTATACTAAAATATAGTCTTAAAACCAAAATCATGACTTAACGTAAGGTTAATAAAGGTTACTATCCACTTTGTGCACGAACAACAACATCACTAAAATTACGCGAACGAAATGCATAATGCCCAATAATTCAATCAAAATATTGTCCCCAATGACTACGATTACGGCAATAAACCTTCTCATTTCCTGTTTATAAAAATATTCTCTATTCATTTAATCTTATGAGCAATATCCTTTCTTTATGGCAATATTTTTCTCAATGACCTTGAGTGAACAATTTATTTTCTACATTTGGCATGTTAAATAAATTTATATGATCTAAATTGATAGAATTTTTAAACATAGTTTAAATATTATATTTTTATGAACAATATCTTTTTATATTACATACAATACACAATCAACAACAAATTTATGGACAATATTTTTATCATACAAAGTAACAAACTGAAATATATATCGTAAACCTAAAATATTTCAAATTTAACCCTACCATATATATATTTGGCATATAAAATGTTTATTACCAAACACATATTGATTACCAGATATGGCCGTAGAAAGAAAGACACATTGATATGCTGTACACCATGTGAAAAAACAAATTCCTGGTAATGTTTTGGTGGGACACGTAACATTATTGGTTTTCTACATTCCTTCACGTTGCATGAAGAGTTTAGCATTATCTGAAGCTAAATGTTACTATTAGGGCGGGCCACAGAATGCAGAACAGTGGACGTCATGATGAATCCATTGTCACTCTATTTAAACGCTGCGTTTAAATAGTTCATGAAGTTTATGGATTCCATAATCTCTCTAGTAAGTCTCATTCTCTTTCATATGCTGTTGTGAAAGAGAATGAGACTTACTGGAGAGAGATAGATGCAGGTTTTAAATTCCACACAATGCTAAGCAAGTTTTAAATTCCAGACAATGCTAAGCAAGATTTAAGAAATCAAAATACCTAGAAATTCCCGTTGATTCCTCGAAATAAAAAACAAAAAGCTTGTTAGCATTGGCAGGTCTGGTACTTAATTTTGGCATTCAAGTCACTGCAAGGTGGATCCGGGATGGCAACAAAAGCCGGATTTTGGGGATTTGGCCGTGGAAGCAAGTGGACTCTGTAGATTTGGCAAATCTCATGGGGTGAATACCCATACGCCACAATCACATTCGATGGAAAGGGACAGATACCGGCAATTTATGGCTTCAGGGTGAAATGACAGTTTAAGGTGATCGAAAAATGTAGACTATAACTGACCAGCTGGCAGCATGGATAATATGGTATATGATATCAATAACCGTGCAACGGCGTTCCAGTTGCTGCATGGTGATAGAGCTGGCCATTAATTTACGACCGTCAAGTACATCTTGGAAATCATAAATATGTTTGGGATGTCTAATTCCAGCTCATTTGATGCGACCGATGTCTAATTCCAGCGTGTTTGATGCGACCATTTTGGTTGTGTGAGCCACCTTGTGTTGGCTGACAAAACCTGGGGTTGGGGTTGGTGCAAAAGATCGATTCTTTAAAGGCACGCAAACCCTACTCCATTAAATTCTAATCCTAAACCTCTTTTGTTGTGCACAAACGCCTCTGCATTTTCAATCTGTGAAGCTTTTCACCGCTTGTATCCATTTTTTAATTCCGATCACTCCATGGCGGTTTGAGCTGGGACTTATGCGATCCAGGTAAAATGCCTTGAACGGATATTTTTGGTTTTTTATCGGTAGAACACAAACAGATTCATTCTTTTTCAGTTTTTTCCAATAGAAAACTAATATGCCTCAGCTGACAGAGGCAAAACCTTCTCCATTAAATTCTAATCCTAAATCTTTTTTGCTGTGCACAAACGCCTCTCCATTTTGATTCTGTGAAGCCTTTCACCGCTTGTATCCACTATTTAACTCCATCACCCCATGGTGATTTGAACTGGGACTTACGAAATCCAGGTATAATTGCTTAAAAGGATATTTTTGTATTTTTATCCGTAAAACAAAACCAGATTCTTTCTTTTTCAATTTTTTTTCTAAAAGAAAACTAATATGCCTCAGCTGTTAGAGGCAAAGATGTTGGAAAATGGTGCGTTAAAGAAGCGGCCATGTATGAAATGGGTAGAATTGGAAAGAAAGAATTGGTATGTATGTCTCTTCGCAGGGATTCACAATTTTATGTTTATATTTTTGTAGAAGCCAATGAATTACAACCATAATTTAAATTAAATTTTTGCAGTGGTTGAAAAAAAATATGATCAATCCCATCTTTTTGTCAAAGCAATACGCTGTTGCAAAACCTGTCCAGAACAGGGATTAATTCGGCAATATAAGCCATTGTTCTGGTAATGGTCGGCGTGGATGCCAGGTTATTAGGTTTTGTTGAAAAATATAAAGAAGCACCTTTTATGAGCATTTTCAATTCAAATCCCTCGAAACGTATATGCTATTTAACAGATCGAATGTTCGCTGTAGATTAAGGTCTAGATAAACATATCGAGGAAGGATTACAATACATTACTGGGATGTTTTGTATATCCTGTAAACAAATTACTGGGATATTATTTGGCTTCGTGCTTGTGTCATGAGTGGAAAATAAAATTATGTAAGTTATAGTTATTTGTATTTTGTGGAAATATTATAATTTAAAATTGTTATTTTTTTTCCTATTTAGATTCAAAATAAGACTTTAATGATATTAGTATTTTTTTTTAGAAAAAAAAAAAAGAATCTAGTTTTGTTTTATTGTTAAAAACACAAAAATATAAAAAAGCATCTTTTATGAACATTTTCAATTCAAATCCCTCGAAATTGCAGATTTCCATTGCATAGATCGGATTTAGCAATTTCGAAAACATCTCATACCAACGATGATGTAAATATGTCATCCAGCAATTTCATCGGACGCTGTCAGATTTCCGTCTAAAATTGTTCCTTATGCCTCTCGTTTCTGCGGGATGTTTTACCTCATGAATGAATCCAGTTCATGCAGTACCACGTTTATTAGGATTGGATATAGACCAGCCCCTTGGGGGACGGCCATTTCATCGTTACTGAAGTCGAATCCACTGGTCGTATTGATTGGAGCCAGATCCATCATGCCCTTGCTAGACTCTCCCTCGGACCGGAATGCAATTGGCTTAAGAAAAGCAAGCAACTGCCGACCGGGCAAGAGAACATATTGACAATTCCAGGGAAGGATGACCGTTCCTCTCCCCTATGGTCGAGCGTTAAAACCCTTTTATCTCCTATTTTGAGATGCACTGATCAAGGTCTCATAGGTTTCACAACGTTGTTGCCCTGGTCGGTCGGAAGTTATAACCCAACCTCGCCCTCGACAGGTTAGGAAATTGTTGGTTTTGCTATGCATTGAAAGACGAAATGAACCATAAATCTAAGGAAATAATTAGATATGCCACTCCTTTCTGCGGGATTTCCGTTCAAAATTGAAACGGTATCTCCATCGGAAATTGCTGGCTTTGCTTTGTGTTGAAAGGCGAAATGAACCATAAATCTAAGGAAATAATTAGTCAATCAAGGAACCAGAAATTACTCAGGAACCGTAATTCTAAGGAAATAATTAGTTGAAAACCCTTCCCATGATCATATGTCCATTTTGGATTTTAAAATTGTTCAATGTTGTAGAACATCGGTCCGTTTAAAATGAGGAAAACAAAATACTAGAGGAGTTTTAATGGATTAAATTAGCACTTTGATATGTTAACTCACATCATTGTGAAAGCATTCATAAATTTGAATGGAAGTACAATTTTAAAATGAGGAAAACAAAGTACTAGAGGAGTTTTAATGGATTAATTGAGCACTTTGATATGTTAATTCAGATCATTGTGAAAGCATTCATTTAATTCAGATCATTGTGAAAGCATTCATAAATTTGAATGGAAGTACAATTAGTTGATGTGATAATAGAAAAACACCTCCATTGGGTGTTAGTTGTTGTTTTGTATCAAGGCATGCTTGATGAGCTCGTTATTGACATGTACAAGTAATAATGGACCAAACACAATTTGATAGATCTCAAAAACACCTAATCAACATGTAAATTCCAAATAAGTCTTTTAAAGGGGTTCTTAGTTTCATTTCGTTCATTTAACATCTATACTTTATATGGAGTAGTCCCAACTTTTTATGATTTAAGTTCATTTTGTACCCTTTAGCTTAGTTATTTGAATAGTGATTCAAAATTTGAAATAACAAAAAAGTATAAACTATATGGAAAAAAGAATATACGTCCACTTAGTGGCCACTTATTATGATTAAGAATTAGTATTATACCCATCGAATCATGTTTCTATTAGTTATCCTCTTGTTCATGATGTACTTACAAACATGTGCCATCAACAACCATAAATGAATAAGGCATCACACAAAACCACAAGGCCTTGTATATAGTTTTTTTTTTAAATTAAAATACAATGCTTTACCATTTTGGAAGAGAGGCTCACCTCAACAATCTTGGTGTATTCATTTTAAAGTTATTTAAATTGAAATAAAGTGCTTTACCATTTTGCAAGAGAGGCTCATCTCAACAATCTTGTGTATTAATTCTATAGTTATCTAGGGTGTTCTATACAATAGAATTGTGACTAGCTCAACTAACTTGATTTTGGTATCATAAAATTAAACATGCTTGTTGAAATATATGCATGTAACTATGATTCACAAGATGGCCTGGTCAATGGTGTAGATGGCATAGTGAAAGCCTACACAAAAAAAGACAAACTTGATGTCTTGTGGATCAAGTTTTATGATTCAGACATTGGACATCGCCAAGCTAACAAGCTCAGCTACTTATATACCATGGAAATTTCGAAAGAGTGGATACCCATATTGCGCATAGAAAAACCACTATCTACAACAAAAAATCCAAACCATTTGAAGATTTGAAAACAATTCCCTATCAAACTTGCATGTGCACGTACAATACATAGGTCACAGGGTTTAACACTTGATAGTGTTGCATTTGACCTTGCTGGGATACGAATCCATGGATTGGTATATACAGCCTTATCTCGTGTAAGAAACATAGAGTTTTTGTATTTGCTACATCCTCTCAAAATGGATAACTTTAAGGTAAAACAAAAAATTGATATTGAGATGCAACGCCTTCGAACCATTGCAAAGTAGAACTTGGCATATGATTTCGAGTCCATAAAGTCAAGCACAAACATTTCAATTCTTACGCTAAACACACATAGCTTGCATGCACATATGAATGACATACTCAATGACTATGACACAATGCAAGTTGATATTTTATGTTTGCAAGAAACATACATGACATTATCTATGCAAAATCAACAATTTCCAAGCTTCAATTGCATATCAAGTTGCACTAAAAATGGAGTCATGACACTAGTAAAAAAACATCTCCCAATACTGGAACATATGCACTATGAAGACCAATCTGTAGAGGTCCTTATAGCTAAAGTATCATTCCACGAATCCCATCTTGCACTAATCAACATTTATGTTGCATCGCATGCAACTTTGTCTAGCATATTCAATACCATCACAAAAGCATTATGTCATTTTTACCAACATGAAATCCTAGTCATTCTAGGAAACTTCAACATTGACATGTTATGGTGTAATGAACAAACAAAAAAATTGGAAAACTACATGTGAACTTACAATGTGCATATGCTCCTAGAAAAAACAAAGCATGCACAAAAAGCACTCATTGATCATATTTGGTCAAATGAAAGAATGAAAACTCCAAAATATATACATTGAATACATATTGCACTGATCATGATACTATTTGTCTCCTACTTGAAGTGTAAACTACACATAAATCATACTGCATATTTTGAGCTAAAGCATATATCCATATATTTGTTACACATTTACAAACACCTTTCCTTTTTATCGCATAAAAAAAAAACAATGTCTCAGCTGCCAAAAAAGTTGGTATAGTATCGATGTTAGCTTTTTGTAATATAAAAAAACCATCCATCAACAAGTTTCAATGCATTTGCATCTTCCTAAAATCTACTTGCATATCTATTCACTTTTCGTGATTGTTTTGTTCAATGTATAGTACATCGAACCAATTATCCGTGCTTAAAAAGATAATAAGAACAACTACAAACATAGATGGAAAAAAAAATGTACATATTTCCAACCGTCTCTGTATTTTATTAAGTTGAATTCCAAATGTCATTTGTTATTGTTCCATGTTTCGTATTCTTATATTCTATATTGCATTTTATACAAATAAAAAAAAAATAGACCAAGTGATGAAGAAGAAGAAGTTACAAGCGACATCGGAGAAGAAATCCAAAAACAATCTTCAAAGAGAAGGTATGGTCATAACAATAACACATCCACTTTCTTCTTCCTAATAAGTTATATACATATGTAGATTCACAATTCATCTACAACACAGATTGTTTTATGGAGGTCAAACTACTTCTATCTTACATGTTTCATACACAATGTTTGAATTTTCAATACAGGAGAACATGGACAAGCCAAGAAACCATTAGCAGTTAGGCATCACAAACACCACAACAACAATACTTACCAACATAAATATTCATAAATAATCTTCCTTTCAACATTCATAAACTATCTTTCTTTTATACATGAAAAAAATGAAGAGCAACATCCACTGATGCCATTCACAAATTATTATGTTTAGTGAAAATGAAATATCACTACCTGAAATATCATTGCCTCTAATTGATGCAACCAACATTGCAACCTCAAGTGATACAACCACGCTTATGCAATAAGAAGAAATTGAAAGGTATGTACATAGATATGTAAAGCTCTCAAATTTATGGAAAAAAAAAACAAGCGATGTTATTCATATCACTTATTTCTTCCAATCTCTTTTCAATGACCTAGATTTACACCTCCAAGTATTGTATCAATTGAGGACTTGAATAGCCGTAGGATTGGGGACTTGTTCATCGGAGATGTCATGGTTGTCTACTACACATATTTGGATAAAGTAAATAAATCACATAAAATCCTTCGTGCTAATATGACAGAAGAGAATGGCATGATGACAGTGTCATTAACCATTCCCGCACACCTTATACAAAGGCATGAGGAAAAGATCTTACCTGGCAGTGGAATATCTATTACAAATTTTAAAATTTTACCAAAAACCAACTATGACCGTGGAGATTGTGATCGGGTTATCTCGCTAGATGAATCCAGTCTCGTAGAAACATTGTTTCCAATTTGTAAAGAGTACAACTTCATATCAGACACATCAATTAAACAATTTGTAGATAACATGGACGTGTACCCAATCGGAGCTGTCGTCACCCTCGCAAGAAAAGTCTGTTTGCAGTATACATTGCACATAAAGGATGGGAACACAGACAATGACAAGGCAATGGTACGACCCCCAATGTTCACTCTTTCATCTTTAACTTTCTAATATTCATTTAATTAAACTACATAACAACTCTCATATTTTATGTAGCAGCGTCAATTGTTCGAAACCTATGAACATCCATTTAGTTTAATGGAACAACTACAAACAGGAAAGTTCCCCATTATGTTATTTAAAAATATAACCAAAAGAAGAGGCATAAAAGAAAAGACATTTCGCACAACACAGTGAACATTCATAACGCCACTGAAAATAGAAGATGTGGAAGATCTGGAAAAAATAACATGTTCAACAATTTTTGTAAGTATCCATATATAACTTCATTTACAAACTTCATACACAAGAGCATTTAGACTTTTATACATGTATATATACTATTTAACTTACCCCTTGTTGTAATCTTTCTACAGGTTGAAGGTACACTGTCAATTGCAAATGCATATTCAACACCATTCGAGCCTGTCTGTGCATCTTGCAACTCTTCTACAGGTGCAAATGCACTGATAAAAGATAGAATGATTGATTGTCTTAAATGTAGCACAAAACGCCCTTTCACATATCAACACTGTGTCAATGCTATTATCTGCACCATTGACAAGAAGACTTTACAATGCATTATCAGAGAGCCTCTTTTGCACAATATACTTCCTAGCCTAATAGACATGTCATATGAGACATAACTACAAAAAGAACGAGCTACTGTCTACATGCTACGAGGCCTTCGAGTTCATGGTAGATTCACAGTGAATGAAGACAACATAGTCTCGCATCTCGAATTAGGGGAAGAAAAAGAAAGGCTGCCTCACTAAAACTTGAGGCACTTAATTTACTTCTTCGATCCACTGGTTCATAAAAGTTCATGTCGCTTGAATGAAGGTCAAAGAGAAACATTGTACCATAGTCTTTGCTTCCACTATCTTCAAGATAGACCATATATGCTTATCACACAATGTCTATATAGACCATATATGCTTATTACACAATGTCTATATATATATGTTTTGGAGATTTTATGCACTTCCATTATCAAAAAATCAAATCTTTTGTACCATGCTACATTGAAATATTTGCCATGAAGAAATTTTGTAGGTAATGGCCAAGTGTGCATTCAATTGCATTTCACTTCCTTTGTCTTTTGTTATATACAATGTTTGTGTTCCAATAAAATCAAAGCCAAATTAAAATTGGCAAAATTGAATGTACTCATGCTACTTCATTAGAATTTTTACCATTAAGTTGCATCACACTGTCTAATCGCACACTATTATTTTAAAATGAAATTTATTTCTTCCTATTTTTTTTATTCTGTTAACAAAAAAAAATTATTGTCACTGAGTAAGCCTTGCAACACATTGAAGATGGTTTGTAACAAGTTGAAAATGCCTCAACAACCAAAATTAATTAAAATTCAAATGGCAACGTTCTACTCTAGTTTTCAACTATAATTTTCTATCAAATTCACAAAATTCACTGTAGTCATACTACAACATTGGAATACTAATGTACTCATACCTCAACATTGGAATTTTTCTACCTTATTAAGAGTCCTCAATTAAATTGCATTTCACCATCTTTCCAATTTCAAACAAGTTCGAGAGGAACTTTGCCATTTTTAATGAACATTATAGATTTACTTTAATATATGTTGATCATTATTAATCAAACTTTCATTTTATTGCAAGTACTTTAAGTAGTGGGCTATTAAGCTTTAATTCTTTTGTAGACATAGTACCTGGATGGTAGTAAAGACCATACATACCATAATAATTTTTAATTTCAATCTCAACTTTTTGCCATATAAAAAAAAATTAATCTCAAAGACGTTTCTTTGATTTTCTCAATCCTTATTAAATCTACATTTAAATGTATTGATGTTGTTTAACATGTGTTTCCCAATTACCTCGCCATCTTTATTATATCTGTAGTTAAATGTATCTATGATGTTCAACATGTTTTTCCCAACTAACTCGGTAGGCACTGTGTTGCCATGCAACCCTTGTTTTACTAGATTTCATTTGACTTGACTTTTTGGTTTTGAATTTGTGTGTTATTAAAATATTTTATTCTATTATAAATTTTTAGTCTTAAAAATTTGGGTGTCAATCATTGAAGAAAAACTTTATATCATCTTTTTATGTGCTATTCTATTTATTTTAATTTACAATTAAATTTGTGCATTCCATAGTTGACAAATCCATCCTTTGTTTTTGTTACACCCTTCCCATTGCCTAGTGACCATCTCCTCCTTATTTATCATTTGCTATTCCTTATTTGCCATAGTTAATAATATGCACTTTGTAATAAAGCAATTAAAAATCATTTGCTATTCCTTATTTGCCATAGTTAATAATATGCACTTTGTAATAAAGCAATTAAAAATTTAAATGTTGTATAAATTAAGATATATTGACATATAAATTGGATAATATATATTCTAGCCTATATAACATTAATGATTTGAGAAGAAATACATATTGTTTTCCATTTGCCACCCTCCAATTTCAATGATGTCATATTTAATTTGACATTGAAAATGTCGGTCTACCTCCCTCACCTTTTCCATCCATAACTTTTTCTTTCGTTGTATTTTTGAGCCAATTGATTCTATGCTCGAGGAGGAACCCAAAACCATGTTTTTGCATTGAAACCCCCCCACCTTTGTCACTCCATGTTGTCGTTCCATTCCACTCCATTCCATGCTATTACTCTAGATTGAAAATAGATTGTGAAGAAAATAAATCAAAGACCTGATCTTCCACTGCGTCTTGCATATTATAAACACATAATTAGTTGAATCTAACTTGCACAATAAATAGGATTTGGATATACAAACGCTACTACTGTGAAGTAACAAACTTCATAGAAAAGACTTAAAAAATAATTCCACTTCGACACACCCACCTATGAAGTGAAAATTACAGTCAAAAGATCTTGTAGATGGATTATACTCATTTCTAACCGATGTGCATCATCGTGAGCTTTATGAAATTCCCTTATATATAATCAATATACACCAAGCATTTAGAACATCGAAATATGTTCAATAAGCAATAAAATTTGTTATATTTGGAGACTTTATATCAAAAAGCATAAAATAAATCATCCATGCATCGAAATAGAGTTATTATATTTGGAGACTTTATTTAAAAAGCATAAAATAAATCATCCATGCATCGAAATAGAGTTAATCGTGTTTGGATATGTTAATGATGCATACACATGCCTATATTATTAAGAGGTATATAAGTTATTGCATTACTGAATACTAATACAATAGAATAGATTGTGAGGAAATAAGTTATTGCATTATTGAATACTGATATATTAGAATAGATTGTGATTCTATTATATAGTGTCTACATGTTATGAGATATATCTTATTCCAAAGATAATAAAGAGAGGTTGAGAGAATATCTCAACTACACGTCAAACTAGGAGCTTATTAAACAACCTCCATTTGCTCATCTCATATAGACACTAACTTATATTTATGAGAACAATCATACAACAAGTAACAATTATTAGTTACATTTTCCAACACGTCCCCTTGATGAATATTTGTTGATTGTATCTTGGTCCATTCTTCACTTTTGAGCATTCTCACGTTGGGCTTTATCCATGAACTTTTCTGTCTTTATCCCATACCTGCATAAATTATATTATTGATGTCCATGTAAAAAACAATTCATCTACTGTGATACATGGGTACCAATCATTTTACTCGCTAGTTTTGTAGAAATGCTTTTCATCTACGTGGTTCATCAAGATATTAAATTCTCCCTTAATCATATTTGGTCCCACACACTTTGAGATTCTTCCATCTCACATCCTCCCTTGAATTGAAGACTCTCTTCGACCTTCATCAAGCTGTAGGCTACGAGTACATTTGTCACCCTTGTATCTCTCAGAGTGGTCTATTCAACAACTTGATCCACATTCTCTCTATGCATAAGATGAATCGACACAACACATATGTATGAACAATAGAAATAGGGCTTACAACAACTTGGGGAAATCAACTTGCCTATGCCTAAGCTTACAACTTGGATAAAAACTCTGGGGTGTCGAAACAATTGATCATGCACCCTTGCTTTGCATATGCATCATTATTTAGAGTACAACAAGCATTTAAAAATGTTTTACATCAACACAAAGGTTACCAATTATATGCCCAATATACACCATTAATCTCCATTCTACGTTTAATGTTTCTTATTAGATTAGCTAATTCTAACAATGAAACTATATTAAGTTAGCTAGGCTCAATACTCTTATTAAATTAAGAGTCTGGCCAGATATTGGTAGAGGAGGCATCGGTGCACTGTGACATTGCAATTGTTGTGTCAAACTCAATACATTTATTAACTTCCATTTGCAAAGTGCAGATTGATACATGAGTAACTTGGAATTCACCTTTACTCACCAGAAATTTGTCACAATGCTTACTTTGGAACCAGCAACCACCCTGTCAGAGTTTGACACAACAATTACAATATCATAGTCCACTGATGCCCTCCTATACCGATACTTGGCTAGACTCATACTTCGACACGTACACAGACTGCTTGAAAAAAAACAAAATCAAGAAGTGAGAAAAATGCGTTCAAAAACTCAAGCCATCCTCTATTGCTATGACATCAAGCACATTGTGCTCACGCCATTTCTATACACATCAACAATCTTATAGTGGGTCACCTCTCATTCTTTGCACACTTACAACATTCCATTGAAGACTTGTTCTTTGCAGAAAACTTCCTCTCCCATGGCCATTTCTCTCTGCACAGTGGTGTCCAACGCATTTTCTTCCACAAGCACGAATGCCCACCTACTGCATGATGTTGGACATCGACACTGTCACCTGTCAAGAAAACCTTGTTGAAATCTTCGTCGAGCACGAGGATGGAAAAATTAGAACTTCTTGAATGTTCTTCTTTGGTTCCATTGGATCGACATCCACATCCGCATCCGCCATGGATGTAGTTGAATCAACAGATGATGCTTATGCTTCGCTCTCGCAAAAACACTCAACAAACAATGTATTGTGTGCACTCGTAATTCTTAACAACCAAGACTACCCACCCAAAGGTAGGATGTAAATACACTGCCATTTCAAATTCAAAAAATTGGGGATTCTTTTGGTTCACCGTAGTGGATTTTTGTAGATCAACTCGATTGCCCACGATTTGGACAATAACTCCAAGACGTAATCTATGCTGGGCGATTAATAACCAGCCTACTGCAGAGTCTTTAAGACTCTGCAGTGGATGGATTCCTCATCGATGATGGCAATGATATCCATAAACCCATGGTATGGATGACCATGTGACACGATTTACTAAGTGATGGATGCATCTGGCATGCATGTTTGTTGAGTTCTCGAGGTGGATGGTATGCTGTCGTTATATGGGCTTCTTGAACTCTTGAGGTAGACGAATATCTTGTTTGGATTTCTTGGGAGGTCAAGGCGTGGTTGAATTAGTGTAGCATAATTGGTGAATTAAATTACCAACGTACTCACAATGCTAGGCTGCGTCGTTGAATTAATGTAACATAATTGGTGAATTAAATTACCCACGTACCCACAACGCTAGGCTAGATCTCAACATAGCTCAATCGACTTGATTCAAGGCACAAATATTCTGAGAACGTTGTTTGACCTGTGTTAGCTCCTGGGCGTGATCCTTCTTTGTTTGACAAGATCTTACTGGTAGGCTAGGGTGGACAGGGGTGGAGCTGTGAGGAGGTTGCATTGAAGGTATAGATGCCAATAGAACAGTGGCTGGGCACAAGTATGACATCCCCCATAAAGACTACGAAGTAGAATTCTCCCGTGTGTTTACAAAGGACCCTGCGAATTTGGAGACAAGGTGAATAAGGGGAACCCTACGAGTTTGGAGCCAAGGCGAATGTGTAATCTCATACTGTAACCTGGGTTTACATATATCTTCAATGCTTTTGCGACTTCAATGATTTCTTAGATTTCCTTCAGTGGTCATTGAATTAATTTATACAGTCAACATTTCTTAAATTTCCTTCTATGGTAATTGAATTAAGTTATACAGTGCACATCCACTCGTTTGTCTCTTTCTCTACTGCCAACACTCCATTCTCGCACTGAAAACTCGAAGTGAAAATGTAAGATTGAAGTTAATAAAATATACACCTTCTTTGAAGTGAAAATGTAAGATTGAAGTTAATAAAGTATACACCTTCTTTGTGATCTTCTTTTTAATTTTTATATTTTATTTCTTTTAAATAACAAATCCTACTTGTGATATCTTTTAAGTAAAAATTGCAAATATGATCTTTTTAATTTTTATATTTGATTTCTTTTAAATAACAAATCCTACTCGTGAAATCATTAAGTAAAAATTGCAAATACAATTTTTTTTTTTTAATTTTTATATTTGATTTTTTTTAAATAGCAAATCCTAATGTGAAATATTTCAAGTAAAAATTGCAAATGTGATCTTCTTTTTAATTTTTATATTTGATTTCTTTTAAATAGCGAATCCTACCTGTGAAATCTTTTAAGTAAAAATTGCAAATGTGATCTTCTTTTTCTTTTTAATTTTTATATTTGATTTCTATTAAATCTCAAATCCTACCTATGAAATCTTTTAAGTAAAATTTACAAATGTGATCTTCTTTTTAATTTTTATATTTGATTTCTTTTAAATCGCAAATCTTACATTTGAAATCTTTTAAGTAAACTTTGCAAAGAGGCTAAGCTTCTCCTCTAGCGGAGGCTTTTCGTTCAATTTTTCCATTTTTGATGGCGATTTTTTCTAAAATTTGCAAAGGTTCAAACTTTCTTCTATTATTTTAATTTAATTTATAAATACGAAGTATTTCAGAATTGAAATAAATTTAATATTTTAGAATTGAAATTTAAAAGGCATAGCACTAGTCTTGTTTTTGTTTTGCCACGTCGATTCATTATCACACGTCGACTCATTATCACGAAACATTCTTGTATGCCATTAAAACCATGTTTGCATAAACTCCGAGACCACCCTTTCGTCATAACTCGGAATATACTTAAAGGTTATAACGTCATTATACATTTAAATACAATTATTAATGGAAAGCACTTTAATGATACATTAGGGATTCATATAACCTTGTCATAAACGGATATCAATCTTTGAACATCAATAGCCTTATGAATATGACAACATTGTAAACATGCATATCCTTGTGATCAAATGCCAACATAATAAATTTATAATAAATTAATAAATTAGAGGATGAAAATATCCTTTTAAAATGCCCATTAGATACTTATATTAGAATTTGATTTTATGACCCTCGGATGGGGTGCCACCTGGCCAACATCAGTGGACACATGGAATGGAGTGACCAGGGGAGTTATTAACCTCGGTCACCAACCCATAACCCATAACCATCGCATAACTCTCACCCCACAAACAGTAATGGTAGTGCCCTTGAACAACCAGGCAGAGTTAATGGTTGCTCGTGCAAGCCAGACCAGGCGTCCCAGGACTAGGGTGACTGTCAATTCGGATCTAATGGCTAGGGAGGTCATCAATGTGGGGAGTAATAAGCAGGCAATTGCCCTGGTGCACTCATACTTTCTCCTTCCGCCCTTGTTCATGCTCTTCGGTTCCTCTGAGTGTTTTTTCATCGTCGTCCTCCGTGTGTTTTTCTCGGGCGTTCTTTCACCTTACCCTTTCATCACCCCGCTCCTTTTCTTAGTCGTCCTCTGCAACTATGCCGGCTTCACTA
This sequence comes from Picea engelmannii, assembly GCA_009831015.1. Taxonomy (NCBI): domain Eukaryota; kingdom Viridiplantae; phylum Streptophyta; class Pinopsida; order Pinales; family Pinaceae; genus Picea; species Picea engelmannii. The sequence continues at coordinate 29,735 of ML809484.1, read as the reverse complement.
TTAAAACAAGTTGCAAATTTCTCCACATTCAAATTCAATTTTTTATTAATAAAACATTTAACAATCATGTCTTTTTTTAGTTATAAAAAACAAAAACCTCATCAACATATTTTGAACTTCTTACTCCAAATCATTAAAACAAATTTCAAATTTCCATTAAAACAAGTTGCAAATTTCTCCACATTCAAATTCAATCTTTTATATATAATTCTCGTATGGGTTTCTTGGACAAATTTCTTCATTTCTTCATTATCTTTGAAAAAAACAGCATCTTAGGAATGATCATTTGATAGTTAATGGAGAAATTTGTGAAAAACAAACAAGTATAGTTAATTGTGAAGTATTAATATGTTAAATTTATTTTACTTGTTCAAAATTGCGGTGGTTATGGTAAACTTATACAAAATTACGGTGGTTATGGTAAAATTATACAAAATTATGGTGTTTATTGTGAAATTATAGATATAGTACTTAAATTAAGAAATAACATCATTTTTTTTTCAATGTTAAATTTTATTTTATTTATGATTTTGCTTTGAATATTAAATATTATTTTATTTATTATAGTTAAAAATAAATATCATGTTAAAATTCAATTTTTTATTTTAAATTTGTGATATTTTATGTAATATTATTCTATTGTTAGTTTGTAATATTTTATTTTACATCGTATATCATTTAGTATTAAATTTAATTTTTATATCTAATATTTTTAATTTGTGAATATGTGAAGGGTTGAATTGATCCAAGGAGTGTGGAGTGTTGGTACAATGATTCTCCTGAGAGGATTTTTTTCTTCAAAAAACAAGATGTTCAAAACATCCATTTTATAATAGGCATACAAACAAAGTGGATGTGTTGAATGATGGTCAAACACTCACACAACAATGTTATATCAATGGATTCAACATTTAACACAAATACGTATGAGGTGAGTACATATTTATCATTAATCATATTCATTTATTCATCATCATTTCAATGCTTGCAGTTTAAATATAATTATAATTATGTCTTCTTTTGAATGTAGTATCAACTTTACACATTGACGAGTTTTTATGAACATTGCAATGGGGTTTCAATAGCTTTGGGTGATTTCATCACACAATACTACTGATGATATATGTAAATGGATGTCAACACTATTTAGAGTTGGAAGCAATGAACATTCAGATTGACATGTTCGATCTTTCATCAAAGACGATGTTGTATCCTAAATTGTGGCATTAAAATTTAAGGTGACACGTTTAATTCTTTAAAAAAAATTGAAATAATAGTGTTTATATATATTATCTTCTAATGTTATATCATTTTGGGATTTTGACCAACTCCATGATATTATTATGTGTATGGCATGTCCGTCGAGCATGGTTAAAGAACATTGGTAATAAAGTCAAGAGGAAGGGAAAACAAAATTTGTGTTTTTTGTGATTTAAGACAAATTATGCACTCATGTCAAGACGATGCATCTGCACAAAATGCAGTTCCAAGGATCTTTGAAGATTTCAGTGAAGAAACAAATTTCTTGAAGTATTTTAAAACCACTTGGCTAGCCAACAATAAAATATGTGAGTTTTTTTTAGCTAGATTCATGATTGTATTATACGACCTAGAAAATACTTGGAACAATTGAATGCATCAAGTGTAGAGCAAACCAAATCCTTGATGAAGGTTGTGTTGTTGATCCAAAAAGTAACAATGAATATCGTGTTCGTAGCCAAAATATGGATACTTGTGATACTTGGGATAGTGTCATCTATAAAGGGTTAGATATACACTTTTGTGATTGCACGTGGGAATTAAACAAAAATGTTTGTAAGCATGTACTAAAAGTTGGTATGCTACTAAACAACAATGTTTTAGGAGATAATCTGATGTCAAATGTCGCTACTTCTAGTACAAAGGCCTAGACTTTTAGTTGATTTAAATGAAACAATTGTATTCAGTCCAGAAATCGAAATAGAGCTCCTACCACCCTTCAATTCTTCTCATAATCTCAATTGTCATAATTAAACAAACATTAATGACGTGAATAATAGTGTTCCCTATAACAACGCAGCTGTTACAACACACAAGCGATATACAACATGGAAAAAAAAATTTCTCATTGCAAGGAAAATTAAAACATCATAATAATTAGCAACATCATCGACACATCAATCACATATATCAATGAACAATAATAACGCAATAATAGTCAATTATGACACAATGCTGACACATCATCCCCATGAACCATGACATGCATATTGATATATTAACACCATATTTAACAACAACCCAACATCAATGCATTCTACAAATAATGACGACACCTAAAGGTACAAATCTTAATGTTCAACAATCATCAAGGTACAAATAATCTACTTATTAAATTTTTAAGGAGCAATGATATCCACATAACTTTCAGGCATGGATGATTTTAAGGATGGAGCTTTATATTCAAATGTAGAAACATGTGCTAATCTTACTAGTCCTTAATATGCAAAATGTAAGACGTTTGGTGATAATTTTGTAAAAATATTCAAATTTATAAGGATTTTATATAGTTTCTATAAATTTTTGGCGATTTTTAAGGTAAAATAATTTTATTCTATAGAATATGGGCGAATGGTTTTTAGAAAAAATAGAAATTTGCGAATCGTTTTTTGAGAAAAACCATGGAAAATTAGCCTATTTGCGAAATTTAGCCCCTAAAATCATCTATGCTTTCAGGAGCGCGATTCAATTATTCGTCAATTTCGATAATCAACATCATTTTCAAGGTAAGCACAAGATACACTGCCAGATTAACATATTCACTTATTGATCATTGCGCCAATAATCATTCTCCTAGAATCGTACCATAACATTGTTACAAGCATGCTAGATAACCAAGGCGTAAACATTTATGCATCAACTTATTCCAAGGTGCAAGCAATCCTAACCCTACTCATTTGCATAATCCAAGGCACAAGATAAACCATTTCTAAACCATCACACGACATAAAATTCATAGGCGCAAGAAGTCTAATGTCAACATCGATAATCCGTTAATGATTTGATGGCGCAATAAAGGCTGTAATCCATTATTCATTGATAAATCTAAAAGCGCAAGTAAAGATTGTAATCCATCATTCATCAAGACATTCGATGATGCAAGGAGTGTTAATCCAACATCCATTAGTGCATCCATGGTGCAAGCAAGTGTTGCTAATCCAATATACGACAACATAAGAGAAAGCGCCAGGTAAACAACTATATTTGTTGCATAAGGAAATCTGGCCATATAAATAAGATCATTCATTGCCTAGAGCTGAGGCGCAATAGTATCATCATTTAATTCATTGCACAAGGATTCTAAGGTCTAACGAGCAATCACCACATCACAAATCATTACGTGCAGGTAGTCTAAAGTCTCTAAATATCAGTCTTTACTTCAAGGTTTCGCTGCGCGCGAGGAGTCGAGGGTCTGACATCATGCGTTGCAATAGAAATTCAATGCGTGCAAGGAAATGATTTAATTATCTAATCATTCATTGATTCAGTGCGTGCATGCATTATTTGAACTGTGTCATTCATTGACACTGCAAATCATCACGCAAATAATCGCGCATGTGCATGCTTTATTTTCGCAATTCTGATCTCTTTAATTTCACAATTCTGATATCTCTTTATTTTTGCAATGGATCAAATTGTAATAAGGATTATATATATGTAATTGGTGTCGCTTATTTCGCAATGGATCAATTTGTAATAAGGATTATATAAATGTAATTCGATGTCGCTTTATTTTCGCAATGGAGCTAATGGTAATATGTTGATCATATATGTATTTTGTCGTCGTTTCATTTCCACAATAGATTTAATTGTGATAAGCTCGATTATATATGCATACTGATGTCACTTCCTTTCGCAATGGAATCGATTGTAATGATAATGATTTCATAAGTATTCTGATGTCTCTTATTTGGAACGCACATAATCATAATCATATGTATTCGGATGTCATCTTTTTCGCTTGGGTTTAGTTGTAGCAGGAGTGATATATATGTGTAATTTATTTTCATCGTAGCTTAACCAATCTCAACATCCTTGGATAATTGCTTGCTCAACCCTTAGATCTAATTGTTCTCTGCGCTTTCGTATTTTCGCCAAGCCCTTAGCGATCAATGTAGATCCATTGCTCCACGATGGTATGCAACCTTGTGTTTTCTAGTCTCTGCGAATTGTTGGTCTCTGCGCTTGTTGCTACCATTGAGTTTTACCAAGACTCCCACACACCTCGGTGTTACCTGCCACCTTCCAAGCCTTCACCCTATGTGTTGTGCTAACTAAAGTGCGACCTTCCTCTCCAAGTCCACTGGTGTTCTTTGCGTGTGCTTGCCACCTTCCATCTCTCATCTGAGTTGTACTTATCCGTTAGTTTATCCTGCCCAACAACCACGATTCACCTGACCCTTTTCCCAGCCTCTGTGTTTGCACACTTCCTATCCACATTTTACACTTGCTTGGGCGTTCATACTTCTTGGGTCCAACGAGATAATCCCTTTTTCCCAGCCCGATTATCCTCACGCGACCTTCCCTTGGATTCTTTACAGCTTACACTCAAAATCCGCATTCGAAATTGCCCATAGGTTTAAAGGAATGGAAGTCGGTGCAACGTGATCCGGTCAAGTTCTCTCATTTTGTTGGGTTATGGTTGCTCAACATAATTATTACAATGCCTATGGGTTAGCGAATTGCCAAGAGACGACTCACACAAAAGGCAAGGAAAATCTGAAGTTGACGAACGTCTCTACCTTCATGCGCCTTAATTTAAAGTGTAATTAAGGAAGGAATTTCCGCCTCTTCAGAGCCAGGCGAAATTCCTCCATTTGCGCTAATGCCCATGCCTTCATTACATGTTTGAGGGTGTTCGTTTAGTCAGTGTTTTGCTACATCTTTCCGTGTTGGTAGTCGCCAACCTAGTACGATTTAACTATCAAAATCACCTTCACTGACAAAACTGGGCTTGGAGACGCTCTTCGACAACTAAGGACCCTCCTCGCTTTCCCTTGATAATCGTCGAGACCTTACTGGTGCCTCCCAGCCAACGCTAGGGGTACTCTTCTTCCCCCTGAGTCCCCCAAGCCACAAAGGGGCTACACACACAAAACAGAGAAAGCTAGCTCCCAGCTCGCCTCGCAAGGTCAAGCTACCACTCTCTCATCGAGCTGGGTATCCCAACTCCCACAAGAAAAATAAGTCAAGAAAAATATCGGCAACGTAACCTTACTCCTACCAATCGTCCCCATACCCCTTCTCGGCCATTTCTTTTATAGAGTTCTCTTAGTGACTAGTTACCAAAATGCACATTAAGTTCTTTTTGTTAAATTTTTATTAGGAATATTCTCCCCCGTACACTTGTCACCCGATCCCTTAGTTGCATCAAAAATTCATTTAATTAATTAAATTAACTTGTCATTTTTCCTCTCCTATCTAAATGTGTTCCTAAAAACGCTCATCGATGTCCCTTTATTCCCTCACATTTTCTTAATAACTGACATCTTTTTTAATTCTTAGTTGAGTTCGAAAATGGAAAGTTCTCTAGACTAGATTCCCTCCCATGTTCCACATTCCTTTTGTAATTAAGTTTCCCCTTTTTGTCTAAGTTCGAATTTAGCAAGTTTTCCACAAAGCCAACGATTAATCTTTCAAATCATTTAATCCTCCATTAATTTTTAAATTTAAATTTTTTTACCCCCATTTTTTTCATTCTCCCTTTATTACTTGCTTAATTAATTTTTAGTTCTCATGTCCTACTTAGACCTAGGCTTTAAATTCAATTAGGCTCAACAAAATTGTTTTTAAGGGAAAAATTTATAATCTTTAAACTTTATTCATGCAATAATTATCTTAAGGTTGACCAGGTCAAAATGAGATATTGTTTTCTAGGTACGTAGGTTCATTGACTCACCAGTGTTAAAACCACGATGTGTCTTTCAAGACGCACTATGTGCTCGAAGGGTGACACTCGCCTTCATTCAAGTTTCATCTATGCGATGTGCTTTTCAAGATGCACTACGTGCTCTAAGGGTGCCACTCTCCTTTTGACTGATTTTGGTAGACGTCCACCCTTGGAGTCAATACTCCATCAAGCGAACTTGTGGGAGACTAAGGGCCTCTATGGAATAATGACCCTGCCTTATTGTGTTCCCCTTAGAATCATTATGAGCGACTGTCACAAACTGCCCTCATGGCATCGTGGATCTCTAGAACTAGGTAATTGTTAAACTACAGTTCGAGCCACGACGAAAGTACTAGTAGGTTGTGGCAGGGTTGTTCTCACACCTCTCCCTCAATATGTCTGGTTGTTGTGCGTGACCCCTTTACTGCAAATGTGAGTCTGATTAACAAGCTATCGTCAGCCTGCATCCATCAACAAACATGTCAGCTATCTATAAACAACATCATAATATATCAGTCATATGTCACATATGTAATAACAGAAATACGCAAACCATAAACAATCCACTTCGTGACTCGATCCAGAGTCCAAGGAGGTCCATCGATGCCATCGGCATCTTCAATCTATCCAGAGTCCTGAACACTCGAGAAAATCTAGTCAATAGCACCCGCCAATACAAATATAATCCAATATATATCATCATATCAAAATCATCATCATAATCCATAAGCAAAATAATCAATTATATAATGAGCCGAATCACTTGCACGCAAGTGTTCTCAAAGAATAAGTTGCATTAGGTGCACGCAAGAGTGGGATGTTACATACACCCCCTATTGTTTTAAACTTCGTCTCGAAGTTTCACAGTATACAAGTGCAAAAATAAAGTATCCTTATATACGACAACGTAACTTTGAATTTGTGTGTTATTAAAATATTTTATTCTTTTATAAATTTCCGGTCTTAAAAAATTGGGTGTTAATCATTGAAGACAAACTTTTATATTATCTTTTTATGTGCTATTCTATTTTTTTTAATTTACAATTAAATTTTTGCATTCCATAGTTGACAAATCCATCCTTAGTTTTTGTTACAACCTTGCCATTGCCTACTTACCATCTCCTCCTTATTTATCATTTGCTATTCCTTATTTGCCATAGTTAGTAATATGCACATTGTAATAAAGCAATTAAATTTTTTAATGTTGTATAGATTAAGATATATTGAGATATAAATTGGATAATATACATCCTAGCCTATGCAACATTAATGATTTGAGAAGAAATACATATTGTTTTCCATTTGCTACCCTCCAACTTCAATGATGTCATATTCAATTTGACATTGAAAATGTCGGTCGACGTCCCTCACCTTTTCCCATCCATCCCCACTCTAACTTTTTCTTTCGTTGTATTTCTGAGCCAATGATTCTATGCCCAAGGAAGAACCCAAAACCATGTTTTTGCATTGAAACCCACCTCCCACCTATGTATCCCGTCATGTTGTTGTTCTATTCCACGTTGTCATACCATACTAAGCTTCAAACCACCACAAGCTTTAAATCTAGAGATCTCTGTGTAAGTAGAACCTTATGATCCATGTTCTCCATTTACAGACCATTAGCTCAGAACCAAGAGGACACCAAAACCAAGATCGTTGATGTCGCCTTGGCTATTGGGTGTGGTCTCAATAGCCATTGGGGCAGGTGCTTGAAGGAGTAGGAGTTGGATCTTTCTGAAGGTTGGTGGGGCCAAAATATATAAGGTAAGGCTCGAGCACAAGTAAAATTAGAGATTGGACTAACTGAGTTAGAGTTTTTCAAAGTAAATTAGTTCAAAATTTGGTTTGAACATTGATGATTTTTGTCAAATAATGTGTGTTGGACAACTGAGAGGGGGGGGTGAATCAGTTGTCACCGTGCTTAAACAATTATGTTTCTTTTAAACTCTTTGCAGAAACACTGAATGATGATCACATTAATGCAAGGAAATAAACAATGGCACATTCAGCATCAGTCACATATATGAGAAACACAAAGACAAATATTTCTCGAGGAAACCCATACAGGGTAAAACCCTCTTTTTCTTTATATGATAAGTAATAGTTACATTCTTTACATTATCATACATATGAGCACCAACTCATAATGAGGCTACAACCTCAGTTTTGTAAGCTGCTACTTGCTGAGAGCACCAATTCTCTGTTTTCTCTAGCACCAACTAGAAGGAAGCACCAACTCCCTGGTTTCTCTAGCACCAACTAGAAGGAAGCACCAACTCCCTGGTTGTTTCCAGCATCGACTGGATGGAAGCACAACTTCCAATCATACATGCACCAACCTGTATAATAGAGAACAAGAGTTTTCCCTTGCACCACCCTGCCACCCTGGTTTCTCTGGCTGCAACCAGATGGAAGCTACAACTCCCTGTGTTCAAGCACCCACTTGAACCTATGAGGACAACAGTCCTCCCTAGCACCTCCCAACCACCCTGAAATAAAAATCTTTGCTACTTAAACTTATTACAGTGATATGATGTTCAACAATGGCTTACCAGACTCATCACTGTTCTGCTGCATTTCGCTGCTCTGTCTGCCTTATTGCCTTTCTGCACACATGACTTGCGTTGTCTGTTCTTCTACTTTTTATGCTCTGTGCGCCATGTCCATTCACTGCACAATTCCTCTTCTGTTCAATTCAACTGTTTCACTCTCCTCCTTCTTCACACATGAATCATCTTCAATCGCAACAACCACCACAACTCCAACAGCAACAACGACCCAAACTATTCTCTGTACCATGTACTTATAGCACTTGTTCTCCTTGTGCATGCAATATTCGCAATGCCTCTGCATGCACACTCCGCGCCAAATTCCTCCGTAATTTGAGTGCTCTGTCTGATCATCATCGTGACTCTTCAATTTCTCTGGTCGTTTTCCACCATGTGTCCAGCATCACTGGGTGTTCTGCTGAGATTTCTCAACCTCTCTGGCAGTTGAGACTCTTCGTCTTCTCTGGCACAGTCGAGCTTATACCTTCTGTTTCAATTACCTGCTTCAATGCTCATCCATCTGTCAATCCCCCTCACAATCGTCTTGCTTCACTGGACGAAGCTCAGAGACTCTTCCTCTTCTCTGTCGTTCACACAGAGGTCTCTTCGAATCCTCTGGTAGAAACCATCAATGGTTTCTAGCAGTTTCATTGTGTCGTGCAATAATAGCCCTCTGATCTTGTTCAAATTCACCTGCACCGTTGGATTGAATCCATGGGATCTTGCATTCATTTCAGCATTTCGGCATTCGGCAATTCTGTGATGAGTGTCTCGACACTTAATTTCACGATCTCCGAAGTTTCGATACAGAACTTTTCTGCACTAGCTCCTTCCCCAATATGACTATGGTCATAACCAAGCGCCTGTGCAAAAAGTGCTTTTCACGAATTCGCGTTTCGTGAATCTGGAGATGAGACATCTCGACTCTCCAAGTCGCGATCCCGATACCTCGAAATGGCCTGGGATTAAACGGTCCTGATCAGAGCTTCATTCAACGCCTGCAATTGAATCGCGATTTCGACATTCATGCTGCATTGTTTTCTTTGCCTCTCCATGTCGCGATTCGCGAAACTCCGATATGGAGTTAGATCAACGATCCAGATGTGATCTTGACTTGACGACTGCAATTGAATCGCGATTTCGCATATCGCGATTTCGCATTTGTTTTCTTTCCCTCTTGATGTTGTGATTCACGAAACTCCGATAAGGAGTTGGATCAACGATCCAGATATGATTTTGCTTCAACAACTGCGATTAAGTTGCAATTTCGCATATCGCGAAATCGACATTCTTGTTGCATTGTTTCTTTGACATCTCCAACACGCGATCCTCGAAACCCCGACATGGACTGGAATCAATGGTCCAAATTCAACCTTGATCTGACGGCTCAGATTACATCGCGATTTTTCATATCGTGATTACGCCCGATTCTCCTTGTACCTTAAAGGACGTGCGGGTTCTTCTTGATCCAACAATGGTCAGGTCCTGCGCTTGGATCTAACGTCTGAGATCTGTCCTCCTGTTCAGCGCTCTTGTTGTCTATATTCTGATCTGACAGCCCTTGTTCTTTCGGGAATTTTGAATGAGATCCAACGATCAGAAATGCTTCTTGGGCCTTCGATCATTTTATCAATGTTGCGTTGCCTTCAATCATTCGATCTTCCTGGACTTATCTTCTATTTGCCTGTTGATCATCGTTGTTGTACTCAAGCCATCATCACTGTTGTACTTGCTAGCGTTGCCTTCGATCATTCGATCTTTCATTAGATCTTCCTGGACTTATCTTCTATTTGCCTTTTGATCATCGGTGCCGTACTCAAGCCATCATCACTGCTGTACTTTCCATCAATGACAAGCATATGCTGTCTGTTAAACATTTTCCAACAATCTCTCCCTTTGGCATTGATGGCAACTAAGGCACCCAAATTCTTTTCTCCCCCTTTGACATCAATGTCAAAGAAGAGGGATGCTCCCTCTGAGCTATTGTAGTAATTTTAGGAGGCATTAGATATTCAAACAATACAAATCTCCCCCTAACAAGATGGACTCTTTTAGGTGTGAAACGAAATGACACCCAGCTTCTGTCTGAGATATTCAAACGGTGTCTTGGCTAGGGGCTTAGTAAAGATGTCTGCAATTTGTTCTGTAGTGGGAATGTAATGGACCTGAACAATCTGATTGGTGACCTTCTCTCTCAGAAAATGATATTTTATGGGAATATGTTTTGTCTTGGAGTGGAAGACAGGATTTTTAGACACACTGATGGAACTAGTGTTATCACAATGAATTGGGATCGGTGCAGTGTATTTTACCTCTAAGTCTGCAAGTGTCTGAATCATCCATAATACCTGAGTGCAACAGGTAGCAGCAACAATGTACTTTGCCTCTGTGGTTGATAAAGAAATGGAACCTTGTTTTTTACTAAGCCATGCTACTAAGGAGTCACCCAAGAAGAATGCTCCTCCACTGGTGTTTTTTCTCTCATCAACACAGTTTGCCCAATATGCATCTGAATAAGCAGTCAACTGAAGACTTTGATTTCTGGAATACCACAGACCATAAGTCATTGTCTCTTTCAAATACCTGAATATCCTTTTGACAACTTGCAAATGACTCTGTTTATGTGCAGCCTGATATCTTCCTACCATTCCTACAACATGCATTATGTCTGGGCGAGATGTTGTGATGTACAACAGGCTTCCTATCATTGATCGATATGAGCTTTGATCAACATCAGGTGAATCATCATCCTTGCTTAGTTTACAT
>ML809484.1:0-15249 GCA_009831015.1 Picea engelmannii | reverse complement strand
ACTGTATCAACAATTGTCTTTGCTTTCTGTTCTTGATTCTTAGTCTGTCAATCTCTTCCAATGCACTAATCAGTTCTCCTTCCATGTCAACCACAACTTCTTCATCATTCTCATCACTGCCTGTGCTTTTATTATCATAATTCATTTTGGCCATAAGCATGAAGTCATTTACCTTATCTTCATAGTAAGAGTCACTATCGGTGTCGTCTGAGGAGTCATCATTGTTTACACATAACCTTTTCTTTTTATCAAATCTCCCGGATTTGTGCTTCTCTTCACCTTCATAGTTCTGATCATGTTTCTTGTGTGGACATTTATTTGCAAAATGACCTATCCTTCCACAGTTAAAGCATTTGAAGGGCAGTTTACCTTTGTATTTGCCTGATCCCTTCTTCAGTCTCTTCACAAGTTTTGTTTCAATTTCATCGGGCTCAGAATCCTCATTCTTGTCTGCTTTAAATGATGCTTCTCTGGAAGTGGGTTTATCTTTAACTATTCTCATTTCATATGCAGTCAGTGTTCCTAGAAGTTGATCAAACTGCAAGGTTTTTAGATCATTAAGTTCTTCTATAGCAGAGACCTTCGGGTTGAACCTATCTGGGAGAGATCTCAAGATTTTCTGAACTAAAGAAGGTTCCCCAATTGTTTCACCAAGTGCCTTCATTGCATTTACCATTTTTTCTATTCTCAGAAAGTATTTTCCAATAGTTTCATCTTCCTTCATCTTCAGCTATTCAAACTGTACTCTGTAGATTTGAAGCTTTGCATCCTTTACCTTCTCATTACCCTCATAATTGTTAATGAGTTTGTCCCACATTTCTTTGGCAGTTTCTAGGTGCATAATTTTTACGAATTCTGCTTCTGCAAGCCCACTCAAGATAACATTCATAGCCTTAGCGTTGAAGCTAAATTCTAGTTTGTCATCCTTATTAGCTAGCACAACTAGATTTACATAACCAATATCTACCACATCCCAGACATCTGCACCTAAAGCCATTATGTAGGTTCTCATTCTAACTTTCCAAAAGGCAAAGTTTTCTCCATTGAATAGAGGGGCCTTATTAGTTGAATTTCCTTCATGGCTTGACTAGGATCTACCCTTAGATAAAAGGGGTCAACTCTGATACCAATTGTTGGACAACTGAGAGGGGGGGTGGTGAATCAGTTGTCACCGTGCTTAAACAATTATGCTTCTTTTAAACTCTTTGTAGAAACACTGAATGATGATCACATTAATGCAGGGAAATAAACAATGACACATTCAACATCAGTCACATATATGAGAAACACAGAGACAAATATTTTCCGAGGAAACCCATACAGGGTAAAACCCTCTTTTTATTTATATGATAAGTAATAGTTACATTCTTTACATTATCATACATATGAGCACCAACTCATAATGAGGCTACAACCTCAGTTTTGCAAGCTTCTACTTGCTGAGAGCACCAACTCTCTGTTTTCTCTAGCACCAACTAGAAGGAAGCACCAACTCCCTGGTTTCTCTAGCACCAACTAGAAGGAAGCACCAACTCCCTGGTTGTTTCCAGCACTGACTAGATGGAAGCACCAACTTCCAATCATACAGGCACCAAACTGTATAACAAAGAACAAGAGTTCTCCCTTGCACCACCCTGCCACCCTGGTTTCTCTGGCTGCAACCAGATGGAAGCTACAACTCCCTGTGTTCAAGCACCCACTTGAACCTATGAGGACAACAGTCCTCCCTAGAACCTCCCAACCACCCTGAAATAAAAATCTTTGCTACTTAAACTTATTACAGTGATATGATGTTCAACAATGGCTTACCAGACTCATCATTGTTCTGCTGCATTTCGCTGCTCTGTCTGCCTTATTGCCTTTCTGCACACATGACTTGCGCTATCTGTTCTTCTACTTTTTATGCTCTGTGCGCCATGTCCATTCACTGCACAGATCCTCTTCTGTTCAATTCCTCTGTTGCATTCTCCTCCTTCTTCACACATGAATCACCTTCAATCGCAACAACCACCACAACTCAACAAGCAACAACAACCCAAACTCTTCTCTGTACCATGTACTTATAGCACCTGTGCTCTTTGTGCATGCAATATTCGCAATGCCTCTGCATGCACACTCCACGCCAAATTCCTCCGTAATTTGAGTGCTCTGTTTGATCATCATCGTGACTCTTCAGCTTCTCTGGTCATTTTCCACCATGTGTCCAGCATCACTGGGTGTTCTGTTGAGATTTCTCAACCTCTCTGGCAGTTGAGACTCTTCATCTTCTCTGGCACAGTCGAGCTTATGCCTTCTGTTTCAGTTACCGGCTTCAACGCTCATCCATCTGTCAATCCCCCTCACAATCGTCTTGCTTCACTGGACGAAGCTCATAGACTCTTCCTCTTCTCTGTCGTTCACACATAGGTCTCTTCGAATCCTATGGTAGAAACCATCAATGGTTTCTAGCAGTTTCACTGTGTCGTGCAACAGTAGCCCTCCGATCTTGTTCAAATTCACCTGCACCATTGGATTGAATCCATGGGATCTTGCATTCATTTTGGCATTTCGGCATTTGGCAATTCTGTGCTGAGTGTCTTGACACTTCATTTCGCGATCTCCGAAGTTCCGATATAGAACTTTTCTACACTAGCTCCTTCCCCAATATGACTATGGTCATAACCAAGCGCCTGTGCAAAAAACGCTTTTCGTGAATTCACGTTTCATGAATCTAGAGATGAGACATCTCGACTCTCCAAGTCGCGATTCCTGATACCCCGAAATGGCGTGGGATCAAATGGTCCTGATCAGAGCTTCATTCAACGACTGCGATTGAATCACGATTTCGACATTCATGTTGCATTGTTTTCTTTGCCTCTCCATGTCGCGATTCGTGAAACTCCGATATGGAGTTAGATCAACGATCCAGATGTGATCTTGACTTGATGGCTGCAATTGAATCGCGATTTCACATTTGTTTTCTTTTCCTCTTGATGTTGCGATTCACAAAACTCCGATAGGGAGTTGGATCAACGATCCAGATATGATCTTGCTTCAACGGCTGCGATTAAGTCGCAATTTCGCATATCACGAAATCGACATTCTTGTTGCATTGTTTCTTTGACATCCCCAACACGCGATCCTCGAAACCCTGACATGGACTGGAATCAATGGTATAGATTCAACCTTGATCTGACGGCTCAGATTACATCGCGATTTCGCATATCGCGATATCGGGATTCCTGATGTCAATAATCTTTGACATGTCCAACTCTCGATCCCCGAAACTCCAACAAGGACTGAAATCAACGGTCCAGATTCAAACCTTGATCTGACGGCTCAGGTTACATCGTGATTTTGCATATCGCGATTACACCTGATTCTCCTTGTACCTTAAAGGATGTGCGGTTTCTTCGTGATCCAACAATGGTCGGGTTCTGTGCTTGGATCTAACGTCTGAGATATGTCCTCCTGTTCAGCGCTCTTCTTGTCTATATTTTGATCTGACGACCCTCGTTCTTTCGGGAATTTTGAATGAGATCCAACGATCAGAAATGCTTCTCGAGCCTTCGATCATTTTATCAATGTTGTGTTGCCTTCGATCATTCGATCTTTCTGGACTTATCTTCTATTTGCCTGTTGATCATCGTTGTTGTACTCAAGCCATCATCACTGTTGTACTTGCCAGCGTTGCCTTCGATCATTCGATCTTCCTGGACTTATCTTCTATTTGCCTGTTGGTCATTGGTGCTGTACTCAAACCATCATCACTGCTGTACTTGCCATCAATGACAAGCATATGCTGCCTGTTAAACATTTTCCAACAATGTGTTCCCTTTTCTTTTCCCTTTGTTCCTTGTGCTCTACAAACCATGATGTCACGATTTTCCAAATTCCCATGGACTAAGCCACCATCCATTAGTAGTCTCTTTTGTGCCACTAAAAAACCTTTACCCACCAAAATATTTCTTGCCACCCTACATACCCTACCCCCTTTGGATTTGAACCTGTGACATCTTAGAAGGAACCACATGTTCTTAACCATTAGGTCCACTCAAATTGTATAAACCTGTAACATCCCGCTCTGGCGCACTGAGAAAACTTATTCTTTGAGGACACTTGGTCGCAACTGATCCAGACTATTATGATATTAAAACATTTGACTTTGATTATGATGCATTATGATAGATGGCATGATGTTTTACTGCATTGACATAGACAGGTGCTATTGACTCAGTTTTACTGAGTGTGTAGGGTTTTGGACCTTGAGGATGCAGAGGCCTCGACGGAACCCTTGGAGTCCAGATCGAGTCAGGGAGTGTGCTATTAGGGTTTGATTGTTTTACTATGATTTTAGTACATTTGATTAGATGATAGGATGTGGACATGTTCTGACACGATTGTTGATGATGCAGGCTGACGATAGCTTGCCGACCAGACTCACATATGGAGTAAAGGGGCCACACACACACATGACTACCAGAGAGGTTGAGGGAGAGGTGTGGACAACAGCCCTGCCATAGCCTACTAGCACTCCCGCCGTGGATCGAACTGTAGGTTAACGATTACCTAGTTCGAGAGGACCTACGATACCGTGAGGGCAGACTGTGACAGTGGCTCACAATGATTTTAAGGGGCGCACAATAAGGTGGGGGCCTTATTCCTTAGAATCCCTTAGTCTCCCACAAGTTCACCTGGCGGAGTGTTGACTCCAGGGGTTATTGATGTCTACCAATCAGTCAAGAAGTGAGTGGCACCCTTGGAGCACGTGGTGCATCTTGAAGGGCACGTCACGCAAAAGAAACAAAAGGGTGAGTGGCACCCTTGGAGCATGTGGTGCGTCCTGAAGGGCACGTCGTGCAAAAGAAACAAAAGAGGCGAGTGGCACCCTTGGAGCATGTAGTGCGTCCTGAAGGGCACGTCGCGTTGACGATGATAGAGGGTTGAACCTAGATGGCCCTAAGACATTTAACACATTAAGAAATTTTAAAACAACTCCCATAATTAAATGTCGCCCAGTTCAGGATCTAAGTCCTAAGTCTGAAACTTTGCTAGGGGTAAACTTTTGTCTACCCTTGAGAAAACATCCTTAAAAATAAAATAATAAAGTTTAAAATAAAAACCACTTAAGTAATAATTGTGGACTTCATAAATTTTTGGGTAAAATGAAGAGAGTAAGACCTTAAATAAAATATGTGGAAAAAAAAAGAAGGGGGTAAAGAAGAATTTAATTATTTAACTTATGAAAGTGTAAAAGATATTAAATTATTAATAAAAAGGAAAAGAGGTTAATTTGCGCAACTCACATTTTTGGTTCTAATAAAAAAAAGGGAAAGAAGGGAATAATAAAAATTTAGGAAACTAGGGAATGAAGATGACATAAAAAGCTAAAGCGGGAACTTATGGTAAAAAGAAAGAGGTCAACTTAGTAAAGAATCTGCATTCAAGAACCTTCTAAGTTTGAACTGACTTAGCATTTTCATTTCAGGGAAAGTATTTAAAACCTGTGAGGGAATCTAGGGACACCTAGGACTAAATTTAGGAGTAACACTAGGTGGGTGAGGGAAATGAGACATTTATTAATTTAAAGAAAATAATTATTGGAGGAAAGTGGGGGATGGATGACACATGTACGAAGGAGAATTTTTGGAAGATTTTTATTAAAACTTAAAATTTAATGAGATTAGGGAAAGAATGGAAGTTCTAAAATTCGATAAAAGAGAGAGAGGAGAAGGAAGAAGGGGGATCGGTTGTTAGCGTAACGTTACGCTACCGGATTAGTGACTTGAGTGATTTACTTGTGAGGAGTTGGGATTTCCCAGCTCAGATAGGAGTGGAAGCTCGGCCTTGCGAGGCGAGCTGGGAGCTAGACGTACCGTCTAGATAGTGTGTGGCCCCTGTGCGGCTCGGGGGGCTAAGGGGGAAGCAGAGTACCCCTAACGTTGGCTGGGAGGTACCGGTGTAGTCTCTACGGTCGGCAAGCAGGATTCGGACGAAGCGCAAGCGCGGGACAATGTCTTCGGGTCTTTCATCATTGGACACAGGTACGCAAGCGCGTTTGGTTGTTTAAGATTAAAAGAACAATTGGTTTAAATTTTTGTATATAAATCCTTATGATGATGAAGGTTGTGTTGAGTTTTGAATAATAATAGTTTTACTGGTTACTCCATTACTCCTACGTTACCAGCGATGCAATATGCTATTTGCTGGTCATTACCTTGTTTTATTTTAAAGTCGTCGAGTACTTGATAACAACGAATTCAACTCATATTGATAGGGATAGGTTGGTGTCGACAATCCTTAAATTTCCGCCTCCCTGCCTATAGGAATAGGGTATAATTTTGTCCCTGTCTGCGTTTGCTTGGTATCCCGACAGAATGGGAAAGGCCAGATACTTTTAGTCTGCGTTTTTAAATTATTTTTTACATGGAAACCCACAACTTGATTTTAGCTAGCTTATTTTCGTTTCCGAAGTAGGATAAGAACCCACCCGATGGTCTCCTTTAAACTTTAAACACGCAGTTCCAATAATACCCCTCTCTCACTCAAGCGGAGGTCATCCGGGTTAAGCTATTACTCGTATTACCCTTATTTTCGAACCAGGGAGATACTGTTACATAAGCTTGGGTAAGCGTATGGCAGAGCCAAGCTCTCCTGAATCCGGTCGAGTAAGGAGAAGGAGAGTGTGTATTACCGTACTCCAAAATCCTTATTTCGGCAGCGAACAACTCAACAAAAGAAAAAAAAAAAACCCGTGGCCTCAATCTATCTATGATGAACATAAACACCGATTATGCAAGCATGCAGCACGAGTCAAGCTTGATTAAAGGAAAATTGTTTATGGTTCTTCGGTTCTAACCTTCCAGGAGTCTTTGACCTGCACCATCACTGTATTAAGGTGGTCACCTGTTTTTTTTTTACGAATTCAACAACATTTGTAACCAGTACATATCAACGATTATTCTAAAAGCCTATAACGCAAACTGGAATTGCCAGCTTGCCCTAAGGCTGGTATCGAGGGCCTTAGTCAAGATTTTATCTTTTCCAGGGGCCAAGTAATAAAAATAGAATAATAAACATAAATTTGAAAGGGGCGAACAACCAAAATACATCCCAATAAATTTCTCTGCTTCTTCAAATCCACTCTTGGGATCGCGCTCGCTCCAAGGCGTTCATCCTGGTTAAAACCCTGTAGAACGATACTCTATTCACAGATTTTGTGGCTTGAACATATGCCAAGAATTGGGAGGTTATGTGATGAATAACTAAACAGAATTAGTTTGCACAATAAAGCTTTATTTAGAAATTTTTGCTTGGAATTGTGGTTCAACCATGCCGTTGATAACCTTGGACAGTGTGACGTCTGCCGGTCTTCTAAATTCTACCTTTGCCTTATTTATTAACACTGTAACCTCTATTAACCTTCCACTGACAGCGAGAACCGCCTGGCCCTTGAACCTTCACCTTACTATCTTCGGGCTCCCGAATCCGAGGTGCAACCTACGTTTTTGCCTTAACGAGTTCTCTAACACTGCCAGGATCTAATTGCCAGTTGTCAGTTGCCTTATTGATTCGTTTTTTTTTGGTAAGGTTCCGTTACTTTATGGAATGTCTTTGCTAAGTTACGATCTTAAAAATAACTGAAAAAGTAATGTCATTATAATATAATATAAGGGTAAATGTTAATGTTGACCACCTGTCTTACGTAGGTTACAGTTTTTATGTGCAAGTTGGTATTATGGTTATCATGTAGAGTAATGTTATTATAGTTTTATGGTTATGCGATGACATATAAAATGTATGGTAGTTGTAATCTGTTGGAAGGTTTTTGAATATAAAATGTAATATGGTTATCATGTATGGTAAAGGTTGTTGTAGTTTTATCGTTATGGACAGCATATAAAATGCATGGTAATTGTAATTTACTGCAAGGTTTTTGTAATATGGTTATCATGTATGGGAAAGGTATTCGTAGTTTTATGGTTATTTGACAACATATAAGATGTATTGTAATTGTAAATTATTGCAAGGTTATTGTGATATAAATTGTAAAGTTGTTATATGATTCTATTACCTTTGTTAGGGATATTCATGAATCTGTTCTATTGCTTCTTTTCATAGAGCTAGATATTCCCGTATATTCTAATTGAATGTGAAAGGCTTTTGTAACAATTGATTTTTGAAGAGATAAAAACACTTCTTAAGATCCTCTTAATTAATGCCATCGCTTTAAGATAATGTTAGTATCAATTTTATAATGATTGCGTCAAATGATTTAGAACTCGTGTTATGTATCGATTTATAATTTTAGATTACACGCTAGTTATTGCATTATTGATCAATTGTAACTATTCATTATTCTTATGATTAGAATTAATGATGGATTATATTGTTAAAAGTTGATCTAGTCGAAGTTCAGACTTGCACAATAAGGTCCCTCGAATGCTGAATTAGAGGGCACCTTGATGACGAATTATGACTTAAAGTTGCACAATGAAATGGCCTTAAAAATAATGTAGATAGTACCTTATCATTGCATTTAGATGTGCTAAGTAGGCTGGTGCTAGATGATTAACTTAGAATAGTTTTATGACTAGCTTGACTCGACGATCAATCAGCATAGTGACGAAGTCGTTTGCATATTTTTTCTGTTAAGGGTACGGTTGTTCCTTTTTAATTAATGTGGTAATGGGTTGTAAACTTGTATTGTGCTTGGTCTGCTTGTGTTGGGCGGGATGTAGACACCTCCATGTTCCTCAGAACAGTTGCGAGCCCTGAGACCTTAAATGGTTAAAATCAATGGGAACCTGGGCTTGAGCGTTGCTTATGTGTCTTGGAGGCCCTAACCATTGCAGGGTAGGATGGCGGGTAGCCAGTCTTACTTATTGTCGATTGATCATCGTTAAATGCATGCAGTTACTTGTTGTGCGTCTTATGTCGTCTTTTTGTGTTCGTCGTGGTTTGCGTCTTGTTCGTCGTCTGGTGGTGACGCAGAGTTGAATGTGTTTATTTCCCTTGTACATGCATGCACACACTTTAAAAAAAAAAAATTGTACTTGTTATAGGAGGTTCGTCGTCGTAATGAGCAGGTTGTTACATATGGTATCAGAGCGGGTTCAACCTGTGACTTGGGATCACTACGGCTTTCGCTGACTTGATTTAATTATACTGTTACTAATAGAGTTGATTGTGTGCGTGTAGGTAATAATGGTTAGAGGACGCCGCGGAGGCAGACGTCAGGGTGCTAGGGGAGGAGGCGCGACGCCTCCAGTAGCATCCACACCGGAGGGGTCTAACCCCCAGGGAGACAAGTAGGTTCTCGGATAGGAGCAGATAGTAGTTGGCGATGTAGTTGGAATGATGAGATCCTTTTAGCGCATGTCCGAGGCACTGATCAGCCGTTTGGAAAGAGATGAGGCCAAGGTGCCGGAACCCGCTGAGGTTCCGCCGCGCACACCGACCGTTACTGGTAGCATTCACCATGAACTCGAGAAGGTCAAATTTCCCGAGTTCTTTGGTGTCCGGGACGACGCAGCCGCCGAGGCATTGTTGGAGAACATGGCAATGTGCTTCGCACTTCACGATTATACCTCCAACATGAAGGTCCGCATGGCGGTCTTTCAACTGAAAGGGAGCGCTCTACTATGGTGGAAGACGCTCCTACCATAGCTAAACATGGTCGTCGAAGACGTGTCATGGGAATTGTTCGAGGAATAGTTTTGAGAGAGGTACCTTTCAGAAGAATTCATTGAGCATCAGCTCAATGAGTTCAACGCCTTACGACAGGGAGGTTGTACGGTGTCCGAGTATGAGGCCCATTTTATGGAGCTAATCCAATATGCTCCGCACCTTAATACAGAGAAACTTAAGGTCAACAGGTTCGTGTTTGGCCTTAACGACAGCCTGCGTGCAAAGGTTGGGATTTTGATGCCTCAAACCTTGCATGATGTCGTCCAGAAGGCCCTCATAGTAGAGGAGGAGCTTATCAGTGGGGGTCAGACCAGGACTCCAGCGAGACCAGCAGGGTAGGGTTCATCTAGAACCCAGCAGCACCAGACACTAGCGAGACATACGCTGGGATATCGTGGCTTCCAAAGGGGATCCACTTTCACTACACCCCGACGACCGCCACCTCAGTAGTGGACACCTTATCAGGGACCACCGCATCAATAACAGCGTCACCTGCAGCAGCCACAGTTTAGGCCTGTTCAGTAGAACAGACTAGGGTTCCAAGCAGGTGGGCCGTCATCTTCTACTTCGGGTAGCAGGACTACTGGGCCGAAGAAGGGGTGTTGGACGTGTGGGGAGCCACACTACCAGCGCGACTGTCCTTTGGAGAGGACTAGCGCGTCTAGATCAACTGGACCCACTACAGTGGGAGATATGGGCAAGGCCCATCGGATTTATGCAGCGGTGAATAATCGTCAGGCAGAGCATTAGTCGACTGTGCTCGAGACGACAGGTATTGTCGTTGACCAGACCCTTAGTATTTTGATAGATCCCGGTGCTACCGAGAGTTTCATTTCTGGTGCAGCGCTAAAAAGGATTAAGGTAAAGGCAGTCGAACATGACAAGTTTAGCTTTGTAGAGATGGATTTGGGAGCCAAATAGAAGGTTGGAAGAAAGGTTACGGGCTGTGCCCTTAACCTGGGAGAGTTTGTCACGAGGACCAACCTGTACGTCACGATCTTAGGATCTTATGATGTCGTGATTGGTATGGATTGGTTGGAATCGCATGAGGCAATACTCAACTATAAGACGAAACAGTTGAGCTTGATCGATGACGAGGGACAAAGACGTGTGATTGTGGGATAGAACCGGGGAGTTTCCCTGACGTTCGTCTCTTTCTTACAGTTACAGAAGAGTATGCGCAAGGGGTGCAAACTTTATGTGATCCTTGCGTTAAACGAGAAGGGAGTAGCAGAAGGTCTTGAGCACCTTCCGGTGATGAGAGAGTTTGCGGATGTGTTTCCGGAGGAGTTACCTGGGATGTCGCCGGAGAGGGAATTAGAGTTTACCATAGACCTAAAACCAGGGACGGAACCGATAGCAAGGACGCCTTATCGAATGTCGACCCCGGAGCTACAAGAGTTGAAAATGAAACTGAAGGAGTTGCTGGACCTATGACTGATACGTCCTAGTGTGTCACCGTGGGGTGCACCGGTTATTTTCATATGAAAGAAGGACAGATCATGGAGGCTTTGCATTGACTACCGTCAACTGAACAAGGCCACGATAAAAAATCAGTATCCCTTGCCGAGAATTGATGATCTGTTCGATCAAATGAAGGGTGAGACGATGTTCTCCAAGATCGATTTATGATCAGGGTATCACCAGTTACGGATCAAAGAGGATGACGTCCCTAAGACCACCTTTAAGACGAGATTTGGACATTACGAGTTTATTGTTTTACCGTTTGGACTGACAAATGCCCCAGGGGTATTTATGAGTTTGATGAATGGGGTGTTCCGCGAGTACTTGGACAAGTTCGTCCAAGTGTTCATTGACGATATTTTGATTTACTCTCGTATGACGGAGGAGCACGACGAACACTTGCGCTTGGTACTACAGTGTCTGCGAGAGCACAAATTGTATGGGAAATTGTCCAAATGCTCTTTTTATCAATCAAAGATTCACTCTTTAGGGCATGTCATCTCCGGCGAAGGCATCGCCGTGGATCCAACCAAGGTTGAGGCTATTATGGAATGGCCTGCGTCGACGAATGTCACGAAAGTGCGTAGTTTTATGGGTTTAGCAGGATACTATCGACGATTTGTTGAGGGATTTTCGAACATAGCAAATCCGATCACAGAATTGCAGAAGAAAAACAAGAAGTTTGTTTGGACCGAGAAATGCGCGGAAGCATTTCAGAGGCTTAAGGAGTTGTTAACGACAGCACTGATACTAAAGGTCCCTGACATGGACGCGAACTTCTTGGTATGCACAGACGCATCCAAGGAAGGCTTAGGCGGAGTCTTGATGCAAGACAAACGAGTGATTTCTTACATTTCGACTGAGGAGGCATGAGGAGAACTACGCGATGCACGATTTGGATTTATTAGCCATCGTATATGCCTTGAAGGTTTGGAGACACTACCTAGTTGGATGAAAATTTGAACTAAAGACTGATCATTGTGGACTACAACACATTTTTACGCAAAGTGACCTGAACGCGCGACAACGATGTTGGTCGTAATTGCTTAGCGAGTACGACTTTGAGATTACTTACATAAAGGGAACAGTGAACCGAGTGGCGGATGCTTTGAGTCGGAGACCACACATCTTTTCTGTGTTGTCTCTTCAGATGAATCTACGTGAAAAGATTCTAACTTTACAGTGTGACGACGACTGATACAAAGAGTTCAAGGGTTTTATCGGACAAAACACAATGATGGTACGACGATATGAGGGATTTTTATTTGATAGCGATGGGTTATTGAGGTTTAAAAGTCGGATTTACGTACCGCCAAATGACAAGTTGAGGATGTTGATCCTGAGCGAGGCTCATAGAGCAGTTTATATGGCTCACCCGGGAGTCACAAAGATGAGGGCAGACCTTAAGCCCTTATTCTTTTGGAAGGGAATGAAGGCAGACATAGTCAGCTATGTGGCTAGATGCCTCGAATGTCAGTAGGTAAAGGTTGAACATAGACACCCAGCGGAATTACTACAACTGCACGCTATTCTGGAATCGAAATGGGAAGTTATTTCGATGGATTTTATTGTTGGATTGCCACGGACGACAATGAGACATGACTCGATTTTTGTAGTAGTTGACACTCTGACGAAGAGTGCTCACTTTATTCCTATGCGTACGACGTATCAGGCACCTGACATAGCTAGAGTTTTCATCAGTGAGATTGTGAGGCTGCATGGCGTGCCTAAGAAGATTATATCCGATCGAGGATCGGTGTTTACTGGACGATTTTGGATGAGTTTCCAAGAGGCCTTGGGAACCCAACTTAACTTTAGTACTGCGTATCACCCGGAGACTGAGGGGCAGACAGAACGAACGAACCAAGCCTTGGAAGACATGTTGCGCATGTACATGATGGACCAACAAAAGCGTTGGGAAGAATTCTTGCTAGTAGTGGAGTTCGTTTACAACAACAGTTACCAGAGCACCATTAAGATGGCGCCTTTCGAGTTTCTTTACGGGCAACCGTGTCGGACGCCCTTGAGTTGGGATCGGCTTGAGGATAGTCCTGGTGGGACCAGAAGCGATCCAAGAAATGGAAGAGCAAATTCAAACCATAAGACAAAGAATTAAAGAAGCACAAGATCGACAAAAGAGTTATGCCGATGCGCACCGAGTCGACCATAGTTACGAGGTCGACGATCGTGTCTTTTTACGGGTTAAACCATATAAGAGTTCGATCAAGTTTGGGAAGGGAGCTAAACTCTCTCCTAGGTTCGTGGGACCTTTCAAGATTGTGGAGAGAAAGGGGCCCGTGGCCTATCGACTAGCCTTGCCTGATTCTTTGAGGCGTATGCACGATGTTTTTTATGTATCTGCTTTGAGACATTATATTAGTGATCCTACACATGCGATTGACATGAGTTCCTTGCAGGTATCGGACGAGGGAGCGCTCACGGCTGAGTTGGTCCGCATCTTAGATCACCGCGTTCGACAGTTACGATGTCGAACGACAGATCAGGTCAAGGTCCAGTGGGACAATTATAGTCTGCACTCAGCGACCTGGGAGGACGCATATGATATGCGCCAGCAGTTTCCATTTTTGTTTGATAGATAGACATATGATACCGTGATACACTTATTTCAACATTTATACTGAGAAACTTCAGGACGAAGTTTAGGCCAAGAGGGGGTGTATGTAACATCTCGCTATGGTGCACTGAGAAAACTTATTCTTTGAGGACACTTGCTCGCAAGTGATCCAGACTATTATGATATTAAAACATTTGACTTTGATTATGATGCGTTATGATAGATGACATGATGTTTTACTACATTGACATAGACAGGTGCTATTGACTCGGTTTTACTGAGTGTGCAGGGTTTTGGACCTTGAGGATGCAGAGGCCTCGATGGAACCCTTGGACTCCAGATCGAGTCAAGGAGTGTGCAATTGGGGTTTGATTGTTTTACTGTGATTTTAGTACATTTGATTAGATGATATGATGTGGACATGTTCTGGCACGATTGTTGATGATGTAGGCTGATGATAGCTTGCCGTCCAGACTCACATATGGAGTAAAGGGGCCACACACACACACGACTACCAGAGAGGTTGAGGGAGAGGTGTGGATAGCGGCCCTGCCACAACCTACTAGCACTCTCGTTGTGGCTCGAACTGTAGGTTAACGATTACCTAGTTCGAGAGGACCCACGATGTCGTGAGGGAAAACTGCGACAGTCGCTCACGATGATTCTAAGGGGCGCGCAACAAGGCGGGGGCCTTATTCCTTAGAAGCCCTTAGTCTCCCACAAGTTCACCTGGCGGAGTGTTGACTCCAGGGGTTATTGATGTCTACCAATCAGTCAAGAAGCGAGTGACACCCTTGGAGCACGTGGTGCATCCTGAAGGGCACGTCGTGCAAAAGAAACAAAAGGGTGAGTGGCACCCTTGGAGCACGTGGTGCGTCCTGAAGGGCACGTTTTGCAAAAGAAACAAAAGAGGCGAGTGGCACCCTTGGAGCACGTAGTGCGTCCTGAAGGGCATGCCACGTTGATGATGATAGAGGGTTGAACCTAGATGGCCCTAAGACATTTAACACATTAAGAAATTTTAAAACAACTCCCCTAATTAAATGTCACCCAGTTCAGGATCTAAGTCTTAAGTCTGAAACTTTGCTAGGGGTAAAATTTTGTCTACCCTTGAGAAAACATCTCTAAAAATGAAATAATAAAGTTTAAAATAAAAACCACTTAAGTAATAATTGTGGAATTCATAAATTTTTGGGTAAAATGAAGAGAGTAAGAACTTAAATAAAATATGTGAAAAAATAAAAGAAGGGGTAAAGAAGAATTTAATTATTTAACTTGTGAAAGTGTAAAAGATATTAAATTATTAATAAAAAGGAAAAGAAGTTAATTTGTGCAACTGCCATTTTTGGCTCTAATAAAAAAAAGGGAAAGAAGGGAATAATAAAAATTTAGGAAACTAGGGAATGGAGGTGACATAAAAAGGGAAAGAGGGAACTTATGGTAAAAAGCAAGAGGTCAACTTAGTAAATAATCTGCATTCAAGAACCTTCTAATTTTGAACTGACTTAGCATTTTCATTTTAGGGAAAGTATTTAAAACCT
>ML809483.1:209574-233575 GCA_009831015.1 Picea engelmannii | reverse complement strand
AGAGTATCTCATTAAATGGAGGAAACTACCGGCTGAAGATTCCACTTGGGAAGATGAGTCTTTTATACAGAAGCATCCAGAGTTACTCAAGCGTTGCGGACAACACTTGTCTCAAGGGGAGGGGCATGTTAAGCCCTAATTTTTGTTCATTACCCCTTAATTGGGGCATATTATATTAGTAATGTCATTTTATTTATGTCGGCTTTAAGCCATTAGTTGTAATTATACCTCCTAGTCTCCTATATATACCAAGGAGACATTTTCATTTTGAAACATCTTGTACTTGAACATTTAAGTGGGGTACAAGGAGGTTGCCCCCTCGAAGAGGCTTATTATCTGAAATTATCTCTTTTTCAAGGCATTGAGTACTTTTCCTGTGGTTTTTCTATGCTATATTGATGTTTGGTTCTTAACAAGATTTCACCTTCGTTCCCTAGAAACGGCGCCAGAATGTTAGCACTCTGTGAATTTTCCCGGCTGATAGAAAAACAACAGAGCTAATTGTTTCAACCAACTTTCGATTGGATTATGACCCTTCCAACTAGAGAGGGCTCTCTCATACATATAGATACTGAAAATACTCAAAAAAGGTTTGGCAATGGACACACAGAGGTCATATTCTGCAATAGGATCATTTTTAAAAAGTGGTAGGACAAACAAGAGAACAAGGCCATTGGGCAATGGGGTCAATTCTTGAAATCGTATGTAGATTTATAAGCTATGTATTCATAAGGGAACAGAGGAAAAATAGGCACGGTGTTCAGCCAAATAAGTAATATGAGATGGCAGTGGGAAAGAAAGGAAAGACCACGATGACAAGAGGCATCTAATAGAGGACGAATCTCTTAGTATAGCTTTAGAAGAAGAAACATAAAGGTTGGCTACCGAAAACAGAGCACCAATCAAAGATGAATTCTGAACCAGAAACCAATAAACACGTAACAAGTATAATCAATATGAGAAGGAGCACCAGCAAGTTGAATTCCTTCTTTTTTTTAAATATTATCACTAGGAGCAAAACACATTCATGAATATGAAATACAAGAAAACATATTGAACATCAACACCATGATGAATCTCGGCTATCTAAGAAAACCTTCTCTGCTTATATTAAAATCCATAAGAAATCACAAAGTTTTCCTGCTACAAGGGCAGGCCTTTCTCCGGCCAGTCAAACCATTCTTTTATCTTTTTAAACAGTATATATAGATAAATTACATAAGAGACCAAAAAACGGTCATTATTTCAAAGATTCAAAAAATAGACATTGGTTATAGAGGGAGTAACTTATCAAAACCGAACTCCTACTTTTTAGGGAAACAGTTATAAACAGAAACTGAAATATCTGAGATCTTTACCCTAAATGCCACTGTCTGCATTATCACAAAATTCCCTGAAATATACTCGATTTAGCTTGAAATTTTATTTTAGTTTTTCAATCTCTTCCTTTAACGTGTCAATCCAACTAGGTTGGTTTTCTTCAACTCTTTTAACTGTTCCATATTTAGCCTCCTTCTTTCGTTGCTTGTTTTATTTTTGCTCTCACCATCTTGTGTGTTGTATCCATCTGCATATCCATTAATGATCAAATCCTTCATAATAGGATTCAACCTGATCTCTTCGCCTGATTCTGTCTCATCAACAGATTTTGCATGAGATTTTGTCATTAGGATTTGCGCAGCATGCCTTTCTCTCTTTTTACTTGATAATTTTGTCATATTCCCTGATTTGTTGAAAACCGATGAATCTTTCCCCTCGGATCCCTCTGGTTCGTCAGGACACATGATCCTATTTGCCTCAACTGCACATGAATTGGACAAGTGTTTCAATTTGCATATATCTTGTTCCAAAATAAAGTAATTTCACCTACGTTTTGAGTGGCAATCGTCATCAAATACTAATCATTGGCTACTAACTAAAATCCTTACAGGGATAACGGCCTCTCATGTTCGGCCATCGATTTCCAATGATGAGTATTAAATCGGTTATTTGGCAGCGCTTCTTTGACACTACGTGGACGAATGGTACACAAATGGGTTTCTCAAGATGATTTGACTCGTTGTCAAGTTTCATTGTCATGTGTAGCCTTCAGATTAGACCCAATTAATTTACATTTAGCATGTGATTTCAGGGGTGTGATAGGGTGGTTTTGAGTCTACCCGTTTTTCGCCCCAAAATACACCTGAAGATTCCACATACCTTTGCGGGGAAACCACGGTTGAAATTTCGGGCCCGCTTAGACATTTTAACCTCCGCATTGTTTCAAACTCCGAAATCTCTCTTGACCGTTGATCTCGACGAATGGCGATCTACGTCCTTTCGAGCCCGATTTGCTTAACGCCTCTGCCAAATTTAATCTCTTTTTCCATTTTCTGTCACTCCCCCAAATTTATCTAACTTCCAAATTGGTTTAGCACCTCGTCAAACCTTGAAATCTCGATTTCACACCAAAATTTAAATGGTGATAACACTGTATAAGAATAGAGGAAATTTTAATTTGTTTTCTCCATACTGTTCGATAATGTCACTCTTGCAACGTACTTTTCAAAAATTCGGAAGAGAGACGTCTTCTAAAGGTCGTCACTCTTGTGAATACATCAAATTTACTTTGCACTTGCGACGGTGTGGACAATAGGTCCCCACCCCCCCAACGGTCACCCACTATTTGACAAAGTCAACATTGACTTGGTCAACTGTCGTCGAAATTGCGACATTATAAAACATATAAATATGAACATGTATTTTACGGATGTTGCAACAAGTTTTCTATAAGAATGACGGTTCAAAAAGGGTATAAGGTCTTCTTGGTGAACAAAAAACAAGCTTTTTTTTCATATGTTATAATAGAAAAATATAATAGATATTATATTATACACCACTCAATTTTATAAGATAATCATCGGTATATGTATGTGGGGAAGAATGTCAGAAAACATTAGAGGTGGGAAAAAAATTAAAGAGGGTGGAAAGGGTGACAGTAAATGTTATTTCCCTTGCAAAAATTGTTGTACTAGATGTCCTAAAAGAGTTTTAATAACAAAAACTAAAAAACATTGTAGAAAATATGGGCACATGGACGAGGGATCAAATGAATATCGTCCCATGGTATGTGTGTGTGTGTGTGTGTGTGTGTTAATATTGATGTTATTCTCAAACTTTTATACTATTTTATATACCCACTAATTTTTCATGATTGTTTGTAATTATAAATTTAGATTTTCCCGCTAATTTTTTGCAGAAAGAACCAAGTAGTAGCAGAAATGATGTTGTGCAAGATGAGGAACATGAAGCAGATAATGAAGATCAAGGTAATGATCCCGTGGAAGTAGATGAAAATAATAACATCGTTCAAGATGATGGGACAAATCAAATGATCCAAGACTTATTTGGTCATCCAAATGAGGATCATGAGGAAAGTAGTGATGGTATTTATGATGAACCTCTGATTGAAAAGGAAAATAAACGACTTTATAAAGGGTCAAGATAACATCTTCTCTCCACTACATTATTTCTAGTGAACTTAAAGGTTATGAATCATTTTCCGAACACTTGTATGACACAGATCCTAAGGTATGTAATATGTTTCATCACATCTACATAAAGGTTGAATTTTTCCCATTTGTTTTAGTGTTAATTAATGTGTAAAATAAAAATGCAATATTTACAATTACTATTCTTTACATTAACTAGTTATTTTTTATGTTTTATATTGTTAGGTGAATTTTTGTTACCCTCATCAAATATTTTACCTCGCACATATCGAGATATACATGCCATTATGAAATACATTGGAATGGAGTATCAAAGTATAGATGCATGTCCTGATGATCATATTATATATTATGGACAACATGCATCGAAAACAAATGCCCAGTATGTGGTATCAATAGATATCGAACCGATCAAGTAACAAAAATGGTGCCTCGAAAGGTTCTCTGGAATATTCCCATAATTCCACGTTTACAACAATTGTTCAAGTGCCAAAGAATAGCACAGTTTATGGATTACCATGAACGGAAGAGAATTGAAGATGGCGTTCTTTGAATTCCTGCAAATGGTTATCCATTTAAGGAAATTGCTACAAAATGGCCAGAATTCACAGATGAACCTCGTAATGTTAGGCTTTCATTGGCAACTAACGGTGTTAATCCATTTGGAGAGCTTCGGTCTGTTTACTCAGTCTGGCCTATTTTTGTTATCAACAATTAAATTCCTCCTTGGATGTCAATAAAGAGGGAGCACATAATGTTGACAATGATTGTTCCAGGTATTTGTTTACATTAATTTTTCAAATGTAAATTTTTTATTTTTGTCTTTTTTTTGGCATAGTATATTTTATTTTTTTATTTACGTATATATACATACCATGGTAGTAATTTCATGTAATTTCAAACAATTAGGTAAGTACCAAGTTAAAGATATGAATGTGTATATCGAGCCTCTTATCGACGAGATACTAAAGTTATTGGAGGGCATCACTATGTATGACATCTGTAAACCAATTGGGCAGAAGAGATTTCAATGTCGTGGAATAATTTTATGGACAATTCATGATGGCCCGGGACTAACACATTTTTGTGGCATGTAACGTTCCATATTGCACGCTTGAATGTTATATAATTAATTGAATATATCATGCATGTTGTTTAAATAATCCTTTCGTATATTAATAATTCACATCAATCCATATGTTGCAGGTCTTCAAACAAAGGGTAAATTTGCATGTCTAGTTTGTGGTCCCAAGATGAAATATCATCAGTCAAAAAGTTTAGGAAATGAGGTGTTTGATGAGTATAGACACTTCCTCTCTAAGAACCATAAGTATCTTACAACTGAAAAATATATTTTCAATGGGAAACAAGAGACTGGACTAAAACCACAAAAAATGACACCTCACCTATGGAAGTTGGCATATGACATAATTAATCCTCGAGGTACGCATTTTGTTTATGTATCATAAATGGAATCATGTTTTGAAATTTTATTTTAATTATTCAATTTGTTTTACCGCATTTGATAAATAGTGTTTTGATTTTTTTTATGCTTCATCAATGTCGTCGTTGTGAAGGTAGTAATAATGGGCTTCCACGAGGAATGAAATGTCATCCCACTCAATTCATGAGGTTGCCTTACTATGAGGAGCTAAAAATAGTTCATTTGTTTGATACAATGTATATCGGGAAGAATGTGACAGAAACATTATGGAGGATCATAGATGGCAGGAGGGATAAAGAAAAAATTGTCATAATTTGTAATGACATTCAGGAAGCCAATCATGCAATGCAAAGTGTAATCCGATCACATGTTTTTTTGTTTTTTTTTAAATACCAACAGGTCATCAGTCTTCCGACGTCCCTACCATCACTGATATAGTGTGAACGTCAGAGATATAGACCCCTCATCGGTCTTCCGACGTCCCTACCATCGCTGATATAGTGTGAATGTCAAAGATATAGACCCCTCGTCGATCTTCCAACATTCCTCTTTCGACGTCATGTGAAACGTCCCTCCTTTCGTTGATATAGCATCAACATCGGAGATACATGGCACCCCATCGGTCGTGCAACGTTCACTGTAGGTTCGTGATGTCGCATGTCTGACATCGTGGACGTCTATTTTGTGATGACATAAACGTGAGACATATAGGCCTCTCATCGGTCATACGATATCCCCTTTGGCATCGCAAGTGAGACGTTCTAGTGTCATGGTTGCAACATCCATAGTGGGCTTGGACAATGAAAGTAGACATGACACATGTCCACTAGAATCGTCACACAAGTGACAATATCTCTGTCATCGGTATAATGACATCTTGTGAAATGATGTTTAAGGGGTCTGATGTTTTTCGTTCTCCCGACAATATAAAGTGGAAATTGCTACGAACACACCGTTAGAAAACGACCCAAATGTAATAGTGAAGTACTTGGGACAAAAATTTGAATTATATTCGATATTCTTATAGCAAAGTAATAGTCCACACTTCCACTAGTAAGTTCCCCTTTCAAACTTGCTTTGGATATTTTTCATTTTCACCTTTAGATTATGTATAAGGACTACAAGGAAGAGAAAGGGAAAACTCCAGAGGAGAATGTTGAAAGATAAAAGATCTATTAACATGATTAGGTAGGGTCCATTTGCAAGTACAAGAGAGATTGAAGAAATCACAGGAAAGGTACAAGGCATGGAATGACTAGAACAAAATCAAGAAGACATTCAATGTAGGAAACCATGTTTGCTTTCATCTAAACAACTTAAATGCTATGAGGTCTTGGTAAGAATATCAAGGATCTATGGTATGATCCTTTTGTGGCGTTGGAGCAGGTAGATGATAATTCCAATAGACTCAGTCTAGTTCCATATATATGGTGCATTTACTCAATAATGAATGTGGAAAATTTGAAACTTTATGAGCCTTTCATGTTAGACTAGGAAAATCATCAAAAAGTCTTACCTACCATAGATCATAACTTTTCACCAAAAGCTCCAACAAAGTTAGTAGAAGATGCGGTTTGTAGAAGAAGTCCAAAATAACTAGAAGAGGGAAACAATAATTCTATTACATTGGTTTGAAAGGACATGAACTTTAACACAAGCCCAAATGGTACTCTAGGGAGAAGGTAGAGGAGAAATTTCCTCACCTCCTTTAGTAAAAAAAATTGAGGACCAAAAACCTCCCAAAATGGGGAGGTGTGATTTGAAATGGATCACGATATAATTTGTCATCTATTTTGGTACTTTCTAAGTTGAAATTAGAGCAGTTCACTTGTAAGGCCCATTTTAGGGGAAAGTCATATTTTGTTGATTTAGGGTCCTAAAAATTTTGGATCCAATTTGGGGCATTAAACAACCTTTATAGGGATCAAAACTTTGCAGACAAATCCCAAAACCCCTTGATGTTTTTCTACATGTTGAGAAGTTTCCAACAATACAAACACCACCTTAATCAAAGTTTATATGAGGATGTTATTCCTCCTGCAAATTGACCTATGCTTTTTTCCACCATGGTGCCAAGTGGATGCCACGTCAGCTCCCATTACTCACACATGTGGATCTAGTCACATGTGGACTTTCAAGAATATTCTAGAAGGTACATAACCCTAAACCTAATTAGGAGTAGAGGCATGTGAAAACCTTAACCCTAACCCTGGAGGACTATCAATACATGTTAGACATTGGGCCGCTAAGAAAGGAAGGGGTTCCATTCTTGTTGTATTCATTCACTATTCAATAATTGAGAAGAGAAGAGGAAGTAGAAAACCTTGTAGTAGCCACATAGGCCATAGTGTCTTCGACAAATCCATGGTGAGTTCATCTTTCTTTCTATTTGTATTTCATACTCAATAAGAAAAGAGTAAGGCATAGTCCTCGCCTTTTTGTTAGGTTTTTCCATATTGGGTTTCCTACGATATATCTTTGTGTTCTTTATGTGGATGGTGTGGTATTTTTTCTTTTATTGCATTCTCAATTTATTTCAGTAATCTGAGCACTATGCTTATAATATTAAGTAAACATTACATATTAGATATATTTTGTAGAAACTTGTAAGATTTGTTGTTACAAACTACTCCAATGCAATAACCATGGTAGTTTAAAGATCAATTGCTCATGACTAGATCACACTTTTACATTAACACTTTCCAAACTCACTCCTTGCTACATAGTTTTTCCTTTTTCTGTACATCCACAACTTCAACACATTTAATGTTGGTGTTTGATTCCATCTTTGTATGTTTGCACCACTCTTCTCTCAAAGATTTAATCACATTTTTCTTTTCCTTTTCGAGCATTTGCATTTGATTTTTTTTAGCTTCAAGGTTCTATTAATGGTAATGATAATAACTTTTTTTGCTTCCTTGTACATGGCCTTTTTATGGAAGGATGTCATCTTGGCATATATCTTCTCTCAAGCTCAAGTTCTTAGTTTCCA
The DNA here is from genome assembly GCA_009831015.1 of Picea engelmannii. Lineage (NCBI taxonomy): Eukaryota > Viridiplantae > Streptophyta > Pinopsida > Pinales > Pinaceae > Picea > Picea engelmannii. The sequence continues at coordinate 225,648 of ML809483.1, read as the reverse complement.
TCTTGGAGAACTCTTTTGGATCATCGACACTTGCCTACAACTTTGTTGACCATTTTATGGAAGGATGTCATCTTGGAATATATCTTGTTTGGGGCTTAGGTTCTTCGTTTCTAACTCGGAGCACTCTTGTGGGTCATCGACACTTGCCTACAACTTTGTTGGATCCTTTCAACTTCAACATTGTTATCTTTTATGTCAACTTTTGAAGATTATTCTTTGGTATCTTTATGGGTTTTTAACACCTATTCTTGATCACTTGTATCTATGCTCAAACTCGTTGAGTTGAGGGAGTTGAGGGAATCATTTTTAGTTTCTTAGAGGCTACAATTTTGATGGAATTTACATTGAATTTATTCACACTTCATCATGTTTCATATATAGTGTCCTAACTATGAGCACGCAAATGCTTATAAAAAGTTCTAGAATAATTTGAACTATCCTTGCATTTTCACCACCTTGGTAAAGAAAATTTACATGTTAAAGACCGAATCAATTCTTAAGTGGAGGCCGTAAGAGGACAACTCTTTTCTTAAGTCTTCTAAAATAAATGAGGAATCAATTCTTAAGTGGAGGCCGTAAGAGGACAACCCTTTTCTTAAGTCTTCTAAAATAAATGAGGCCGGGTATAAAGGACAAAGTCACTTACGAGCTACTTTATTTATTTATTTTAGCTCTCATGTTCACTTTTAAAGTTTTGCAACTGGTATAGTGCTGCTTTAAAAGATGGACGGAAATGCAAATGCAAGCTCACAGAGTCCCAATAATGGAACTGTATATATCTCGACGATATATACATGGAATTGTATATCTCAAGGATATTTTAGACGGCAATACAAACAACTATAAAAGCATTATTAGAAGCTTGAAGGTATCAAGCAAGATGCTAGGTATATGTTCACTAATATCGTGAACGTGGGAATAGGTGATAACCACGTGGCGCCATCACCAACCAGCTACTCAAACGTACGCCAAAATCAAGAAGAGCCACGTAGACGTAGCCCTAACCCGCATTTGGGGGTCGTTAAATAATAATATCGGTTTTGAAAGTTGAACAAGGCATTTATTCCGTGTTGAGGTGTGTCCACCTCATCAATCTCATCACTCCACCACTGAATAGAGGATAGGGGAGCCGCATAGACAGGTGGTCAAAACTTATGAATTTGGGAAACGTTCAGCCGGTGGGACTTAGCATGGAAGATCTGCACAATAACAAATATTAAGCTACCACATTATTTTCAAATTGCTGGGTTGCTGGATTTATCCTTTCTTTTTATTATTTTCAATGAAAAGATGCCTTTGGCCCAGCACTCGTGGTGAGGTGAGAGCCTGTATAAAAACCGGGCGGTGTTTTTCGGATTCTGATATTCCGACAGTTTCTGTTCGAATTTATGCTGCGACTGTCGGATCAATGGCCACTCGGAGACTGCTTACCAATGTCTACGAAGGCCGGTATTTGTTCCGCAAAGCTCAGAATGCCCTTCGTGGTAACGTGTCTGCCCAATTTTGGGAGACCCTCGAGTCCCAGAGGTTCGATCTGCGGTTTCTGCAGAGGCGGGCAGTGGTTATACCCTCGCAGTCTGGTGCCCGCCAGACGGTGATCCATGGTGATTGCTGGGGGGATGAATTGAAGAATTTGAATAAAGCTGCAGGAGATCACCTGCGTCTGGATTTCCGCCCGCCGGCAGAAAAAATATCTCCGGAGGAAAAGAGGAGGCTGCTGAGGCTCGTCCAGATAGATGATCTCATAAAAACACTGCGCCAGATCCCCAATGCCTGTATTTCCCGCAAAGAACTATTGCAGATTTGTGTGGACTACACTGGTGAGGAGGGTGGCAAGGAAGTTGTGAAATCGCTTGATAAATCCGGGCAGGTTTTCATAGTTGGCGATTGTGTCTATCTCCGGCCCGAGCAGGTACCGGATTTGATCTTCGAACCTGTGAAGCTTCAGTTAGTTTAAAAGATTTTGTTCTCGTCAGGGTTTCTAACTTCTTATTCTTGTTAGGGTTTCTAAATTTTTTGCTCCTTTTTTGCAGGTGGCAAGGGTTATGGAGAACGTCTTGCCTCTGTTAAAAAATCCTTGCAGGGAAGAGCTAGAGGAGATGGAGAAGCAGAAGGCCGAAATAGACGCGGAGGCCGAGAAAATAGTCCGCAGAGAGATATGGGGCGGGTTAGGGTTCATGAGCTTCCAGACAGCGTATTTAATGTGGCTCACCTTCTGGGAGCTGTCGTGGGATGTGATGGAACCCATCTGTTTCTTTCTCACCTCCACTTATTTCTTAGCAGGCTATGCGTTTTTCCTTACGACTTCCAGCGATCCGACATTTGAAGGCTTCTTCCACGCTCGCTTCAAGACCACGCAGAAACGACTGATGAAGAAAAGGAATTTTGACTTGGAACGATTTGAAGAGCTTCGGAAGATCGCCGGGCCGCCTTTGAGGCACTCTGCATATGGGGGGCTCTTTCATGCGATTTAGGCGAGATGTCATTCGATTTTTGCTATGATTTCTTCAACCATTTGATGATGATTGAGTTCAAATCTTCATGTCTGCATGCGAGTAACGGGCATGGAATGCATCACGCGATTGCCACCAACGTTTTGGAAAATGGGGCACATGGCTTAATAATGGTTTAGGATGGTCGGTTGAGCTGTGTTTCAGCACTAAGCCATAAACCGGTGGCTGTTTAATCCACTGCTCCGGATGGATTGCCAGCATCTTCCTCCCTTATTTATATATACGGGAATATTCTCTCATTGCCATTTTTTTTTTTTTTGGGTTAAAGGTTAAAGATTTTATTAAAGGAAGATTTTTTTACTGGGATGTTTGTCTGAAATTGGGCGAGAAATTGTTTATTGATTGCAGAATAATAAGAACTATTAATTGGAAAATAAGAATTTTGTAGAAGTGAGCTTCTCTTAAAAAGATAAAAAAATATAGTAAACATTTTATCAATCTATTTGCTTCCACAATTTTGCAGGGAATCTGAAAGCTTTATCATTTATTACAATTTATTTTATTGAGGTCTATAATATATTATATTAATTAAGAACATGTTTTTTTCATAAGAGGTCACAGGTTCAAATTCAGAGGAGATGTGTTTTTTCATAAGAGATTATAAGTTCAAATCCAAAGAGGTAGAGTATGTACAAATCCATAAACTCTAGCAGTCAATCCCACAAATAAGGAGATTTCATACATCAATTTGGTGTCTCCCTTAACTATGATCTTAAAATTAGATTACTACAATCATTGAGTTAAAATGATTAGCACCAAATTATCTATTTAAATTAATTTATTTAAGGGGATCTCATACATCAATTTGGTGTCTCCTTTAGCCATCACCTTAAAATTAGATTAATCTACAATCAGTTAATTAAAATGATTATCATCAAATTATCTATTTAAATTAAATTATTTATACATGATAATGGTAATGGTTGACTTTGCTATCTTATACTTTCATTTTTCAATTCTTAATCCATCCGACTTCAACACCAATTGCAAAATATTTTTATTTTACTTAATGAGTGAAAAAATTTAATTTTATATATTAAAAGTAATAATTTTATTTAATTATAAAAATTTTGATTATAAAATTTAGGTTATACAATTTAAGTAAGCCAAGATTTTTCAGGATATTAAATTTAATTATGCATTTAAAAAACAAAAAATTTAAAAATTTCACAAAAAATTGTATAACTTGATGATGACCTTAAAAAACCAAAAGCTAAAACATTTAGATTCATTCTTTTAAAATAATTTTAATCATTAAAATTTAAATAAATATAAATTAATACAAAATCTTGTTTTATTAAAAATATTCAAAACACAATTTTTTAAATAACTAAAAAAAATTCATAAAAACAAATATATTTCAATTTATTTTTGTTTTTACTAATATTTTTTAACTAACTCTTTAACAAAATACACCTGTGCACACATTTTATATAACATTCATACAAATATATTATATAATTCTAATTTTTTTTAATCATTTTACTAATATTTTTATAATTATTAATGGGCTTAAATTATTTCACTACTATAATATTTTTATAATTATTAATGGGCTTAAATTATTTCACTACTACAATTTCCCAATTAGATACATTTACAATTATTAATGCGACTAATACGTTTGACTGTTCCGCGTGAGAATATGTTTAACCCTTTAGGTTGAGGACTTTTCCAAACATAAAACTTAAATACCACATCATCCAACCCAAGCATGAAATCAAGTTGAAGTTCAATGCCCGAATCGGGTTCTTTTTTCAAAGTGGAAGAGTAGGAGAATATTTCACCTTATTATGATCAAATGGGTGTTTTGTGATTTGATGATTAGAGAATAAATTTAGAGTTAGATTATTTTTTAAATATAATAATTTATAGATAAATATTCAAATTTATATGGAAAAGTTATAGAAGTTTTGTTACCACGTAAAAATTTATGAGTGCAAAGTAACTATCAATACCATATACACTATAACTAGGAATGTATTCAATACCTCATACCTCAATCAAGGACACATTTTATTGTGTCTTGAATATTCAAAGTATCGATAACACCACTACCCACACCATGTCTTGAATATTCAAAGTATCGATAACGCCACTACCCACACCATGGCACAAAAGTCCAACCAAATAGTATATGCTTACTTCCATGGGCTTCTCCACTACACCAATTCGCTGAGAGTGTTGGGAAAATAATTCAAGTTGGGAATCATGTTCATTGATGTATTGATAAAATTCATTGAGAAGAAACTAGTGATGTTTAACATCTGCATTGCTTGAAGGATCCTATCAAAAGGTTAGGTTCACAAAAGCTAAGAATGCTTGGAGAAATCCTAACAATATTGTTGGTACTAATTCGAATAAAAAAAAAAAGAACATTGCAAAAGGTGGAGTAAAAAAGAAGCTACTCAACAAGGCTATGCAACAAAAGACTGAATTCAAATTGCTAAAATAAGGATGGAGCATGCAAGAGAAAGATGAATGTTCCCTTTTGCAACTATTGAAATCTTACAGGAAATACTAAGGATGAATGTTGGAGTTCATTTGGAGAATTGGTTGAGGTGGGAGGATCCCACCATGTGGGACACTAAAAAGTATGTTGGGTAGAAACACCCAGTATGGTGCACCTGCATGGAATTCAAGGGGTGGCCCTCATAGAATAAAATGATAGGGGTAGAAGCAATGGGTGGATGGTGTTGAATAATGAATGTTGAAGTAATGGCTAATTGTAGAAGGGGTATCCATGGATTGTGAATCAAGCAATACCAAAATATATATAGCTTGGAGCTCAAGAACAAGAGATCCCAAGGAGGGGCCAAGACAAACCAAGGATTTTGTAGACAATAGAGGACGTAAAAAAACACCATGAAAAACCTTTGGAAAAACCATGGATGCCATAAAAGAACAAGATCAGACCAAAAAATATATTAATTCAAAAGCTTTTAAACAAAATTTTTTACTCCTTTTAACATCGATGACCACATTTGACTAGAGAGAAATATTTACATCTTGAGAAACTAGAGTCGTTTTTTTATGAAACAAAAAACAAATCCTATTGAAACAAGCATTTCGATGTAATGAAATAACCATATTTACTCTAGGATGAATAGATTATAGAAAAATAGAACAACAATATCAAATCTTCAAGAGAAAATCTAGGGAGATACACAAATCCAACTTTAGAGACAAAGAATAAGAGATATGAATCTTTTCAAACATTAAAAAAGATTGTTAGGACCAATCAGGAAAACAAACAACCAATCTTCAATGTGCACTCAAATAACTTATGTAGCTATCATAAGTTACCTCGATATTGATTAACATAGACATGCTAACCATTGAAGGGCTCTTATGCCATGTTAGGAGTAAATGGGTGGAAAATATCACAAGGCTGAAGACTAAAGAGAGAGAACTCATAAACAACCATAAATCAAGACAACAAATTTATGTCGTAAAACCCTCAAAGAGGGAAACATGCACAAAGCAACATAAAATTTATATTAATACTCAACTATTACATCTACTACATGTTGATGTTTTGGTAGCCGCAAGAGGTATTCCCTCCTGGACAATTTTTCTTAGAGAAGAAGAAGATTCCAAGAAGTCAAAGGAAGACCATTGAACAGTTGAAGAACACCCCAAAAAAGAATAAAGTGAAATAGAAGACCAGATAAGAGAAGTTGGCCCACGGGAAATAATTAAAGTGGAAATATAATTTCCAGGAAGAGAGGTCGGCCCACAGAAATAATAAAGTAAAGATGAAGACCTAGAATAAGAAGTTGGCCCCAGACAGGCGCCCAATAAGAGATTACAATATGGCCTAGCCCCCTACCATGTGGTGGCACGTCAATGCATGGACCCTTGACACACACCCACAACATCATCCTAACTTTTAATGACTAAATCATATGTTTGACACATGGATTAGCAACATCACCCTTATGCCACATCATCATACTTACATGTCAACACTACCACATCTTGCCCACCACATCAATCACCACCTCATCCTTCCATAGTAGTGTCATGTCATCATTTTAGTCATTCTACCCAATCAATGTACCATGTCATAAGTTATGACCCCATATGTGACACTCTAGTCATTCTAAATAGGTACATTAGGACCCCATATGTTGTGATTTTGATTTTCAAAGGAAAATTTTAAATAGGCACAACTTTCTCATTATGAGTTCATTTTTCAATGTTTCTTTATGTTCAAAGTGTATATATTTTTTGCTCTACATAATATGGTAATTATTTTTTGGAAATTTCGTCGCAAGGCATTATCAATTTTACATTTTTATTAGAAAACTACACATAATTCTCATTTTAACACAGGGTCTTCACTTTGTGAACTTGTGACATAGCACATGAGTTCATGGAATATTAAAGTATACCCCTAATTTCACTAGATATTGATAAATACCTCCAAAAATCTTTTTGTTGAACACCCCTCCCAATACACATTTCCAATAAAAAACTTGTTTTTACTAGATAATCCATTTTATACTCCCAATACGTCTAACCCCCCTGGTACCCTGCACCCCTTCCCTAATACCTACAATATATTGACTTTGTTTTTCACAATTTTGAAACTCCCTTTATGAGTGAACGTGATAAGATATTGGTCAACAAGGTGAATCCCCCATGCATTTTAATAACTTATGAAAGGCATATCTTTCTAAATTTGGCACTATTTTTTTTCAAAGTGCATTATCTTTTGCAAACACTACAATAGTGTTATTTCTATTTTTATGGCCATTTTATTACTATTTGTCATTATGGATAATCTAAATGATATTTTTCTAACTAGTACTAATTACTTCTCTTGGAAATCCTAAATGAAAAACATATTCAATAAGAGACAATACAAGATCAATTTGGGAGCATAACCTGATCCTTTGGATGCCCTAGACGAGATTATGTGACCTAACAAAATTGGCAAAGCTCATGGACTGACTAGCATGTCATTTCTAAAGATCTCAAATTTCATCTTCAAGGGATTAATTCCCTTGGTGATGTTTAGATGGTGTTTGAGAAACTCTCCAACGAACATAATGTCATTCAAACTCATCAATTAGAGAATGCACTTATTGCTTTGGATCCTACCAAATGTTATCCTTTATACATAAAACTTGGTGAACCCTACTTTTTTTGTTTCCAATTTTTGATCCACAAAAAAGGGTTTGGGTACACCTAATTAATATAATTCCTAATTTTGAAGGACTTTTTGAATCATTTACCTAAGAGCATAGCAAGTTCTTTCACATTGGTGTCATTTTCTAAAAATATCTAGAAACAAATCTTTAGTGGCACAACAAAATCCATATCCCAAGCAATCAAAGGAGAAATATAGGAAGTCAAAAGGTAAAAAAGGTTCCCAATCATAGCCATCCTTCCTCTTCTCTAAGTTCAAAACAAGGAGCAAAGTCCAAACGAAATAAGGTTGCAGAGCATTGTACCTCTTTTAAGGAAAATCACCATTTGGAGTCACATTGTTGGAAGAAGACAAAATCTTGGAAGTTGGTGTGAAGGAGCATAACATATACTTGAATCCTCATCTTTTACTTATTCATCTTCTACAATACAATCCCTTTCTACTAATACACATTCCTTACGTATAAAACTCACTCTGTAAATGAATGTCCATTATGGGGTATTCATTCTACCACCACTCATAATTTTATTTAGTGCTACCAAGCCCTTAGATGTTTTTAGGTTCAGGGACTATTGCATTAGATGATGGTATATTTTAACCTTGTATTCTATGTACCTAAACTTTCTTGCATTCTACTCATAAGAAGGTATTTTTTTGGAACTCCAAAGCATGTAATTTGCATTGGATGCGTTGATCGTTTTTTCCAACTATTAGAACCATGAAAACTTTGGATCACCTTCACATTCACATGTATTTGGAGCTCATGGATAGAGCACTTTCGTATGAGCACTTTCCACTCTCATTTTTTGTTGTAGAGTTTTTTTATATGTAGTGCATCTACAACATCAACACATTGAACATTAGTGTTTCATTCCATATATGTTGGCACCACTCTTCTCCTGGATCTTTGATTATAGATAATTTTTCGCTTTTTAGAGCACATGCATTTAATCTTTTTAGATTCAAAACATTTGGTTCTCTTGATAGTTAAAACCACAACTTATTTTCCATCCATTGTACATGTGCATTTTATAATGGGATGCCATCTTGGCACATATTTCATTTGGTGCCTAGGTTCTTGGATTCCAACGTGGAACACCCTTCTTGATCTTTGACACTTACTTACAACTTTGTTCAATGTTAGATCATTTGAACTTCAACATTTCCATATCTTATGTAATATTTTAAATATTGTTCTTTAGCATTTTAAGGGTTCTTAACACCTATTATTGATTGCTTGTGTCTATGCTCAATGCCAAAAACCCTCGTCAACTTCTAGGATTTGAGGGAAGCACTTTTGGTTTCTTGAAGGCTACAATTTTGATGGACTCTACTTTGAGCTCGTTTGCACTTCATCATGATCAAGATATTGTGAGTGTTGCACATTTTTTTTTCACTGAGCACATTGAGATACACATGCATTTCATTCAAAAAATTGTTCAGAATTAGAGGTTATTAACTTGAATTTTTTCCAAAGAGAAGGCTTTCAAGTTGCAAAGATATTTCTTCATCTTTAGAATCTATGGTTTTCTTTATTAGTAAATTGAGAGATGCAAAGCAAAAATAATAGATTTTTCCAAATTTGTTGTTGAAATGATGTTGTACATTTTCTTTCATTAAGCACGTTGAGATACACATCCATTTCATTCAACAACTTATTCAAAATCATATTATTAACTTGAAATTTTACGAAGAGAATACTTTCAAGTTGCCAAGATTTTTCTTCATCTTTAGAATTTATGGTGTTATTTATTAGCAAATTGAGAGATGCATAAAAAAGTAATAGATTTTCCCATATGACATATTGCTATCACAATGACTAAATAAAGAACTAGAATAGCACCAAATGTTATACCTTTATTGATGAAAGCAATGTTGACTTGCCTCTTCAAGGGGGCAACATCCAATTGAGTAGAGCTCTAATCACAATAAAATTCACAAGACATATCAATACTTTGTTTCTACTTCTTTATATAGTATGCCTTATTTACTAGAGATGGCCTCCATACATAGCAATACATGGAAACCTATCTATCTATTTAGGGTATTAGGGAGGGTAGGACCCTAACAAAATCTCTTAGGTAGACAAAGAAATAATCATTAAGGGAAAATCAATTGGAATGCCTCCTTCCTTCTCCTTTTGTCACTGTGTCAATTATTCTTCCTATCCTGAGTTGCTCTTAAGGGGAGATGTTAAGATATTACATATTCATAGTATATTACAAGATCAACATGGTTTAGTATGAAATAATCATGTATGTTAGATTGTCATCTACAAGTATAAGGCATTATGAATGACTTATTCACCAAGGTTATCAAGATAAGAGTATCACTTCTATTATCTTATCTTGACTCGTCATGATCCCAACTTAACATGATAACTTAACTTATGAATTCTCTTAATGTACATGCCATTATTATCTTGTCGATTTATCTTGACTCATCATGATCCCAACTTAACATGTCGATTCTCTTAATGTGCATGCCATCCTCATTCTTAACTTGTTGGATCTTTTAATGTCCATGCTATCCTCATTAATTATGATCTTATCTCAATTTGATTGGTCCATACTCCGATTTAAAAAGCGAGAGAGGATTATTTTGATGAAGTTTATAAAATGTTAAGATACAAACATTGAGCAAGAATGTAACTTTTCTATTGCTCAAATGTTCCCTCTTTAAGAATTTTACTCCATAAATGTGTTGTCTTAATGATTGTACCTCTTTAGTTTGGTAAAGAAAAAAATTTACTTGTTAAAGACTAGGATCTATTAGGATCTATTATTGAAGTGGGGGCTTTAAGGCATCAAACTTTGAAAACGATAACTCTTTTCTAAGTTTGTTAAAAATAAGTGAGGCCAAGAAAGGGACAAGTTGCAAACTACTTTATTTTAGCTCTCATATTCACTTACTAAGGCAATTTTAGCTCTCATATTCACTTACTAAGGCAACGTGAATATGCCACTTACGGTTAAGGTTTAGCAAAAGTTATGGCTCTGCGTTCAAAAAACACGGGGAAAGCAAAGTGCAAAGTCACAAAGGCTCCAATAATGGAATGGCACATATCTCAAAAACATTTTAGCCGAGCAATAGGGCAGAACAAGTAGCTGATTCTATCAATTTGCACAAAAGCAAAACATTATTAGAAGGCTTACATAAAACAAGATGCTACCATTATATCTGCTAAGATACCGTCAACGAAAGAGTAAGTGATAACCACGTGGCTCCATCACATACCCACGTACACATAAATCAAGAAATGACACGTAGACGTAACCTCATCTTAAATTGGGGTCGTTAAATAATATTTACTGAAAGTCGAACAAGGTTTTCAATCAGTGTTGAGGTGTGTCCACCTCATCAATCTCATCGCTCCACCGCTGAATAGACGATAGGGGAGACCAATATTAAAGATGTTGAGCGGGCGAGATTTAGCATGTATTACAAGGCTGCGGATTTATTAATTATTTTTACATCGAAAGGCGTATACCTATTGACAATGGGCACAATTAATGATCTTTTAACCTTATTTAACCTTAAACCCTAATCTGATGGCTATGCATTGAAGATGTTGGCATATTCTTAGTCGTCCTCCAAAATCAATGGATCAGATTTATTGTTCATAACTTTCTTGCATTTATCAAGGCATCCGTTAACATGTTTACTTTTTAACATTTACCTAATCACATTAAAAAATAACTGTAAGGATATGTAATTGCCACGTTCATATTACCACAAAAGGATTACCACAAATATTTTATATTGAAGACACTCAGCCGCTAGTTAGTGGCTGTGCTAGTTATTTACGTCCAAAGGCGTATACCTATTGACAATGGACACAATTAATGATCTTTTAACCTTATTTAACCTTAAACCCTAATCTGATGGCTATGCATTGAAGATGCTGGCATATTCTTAGTCGTCCTCCAAAATCAATGAATCAGATTTATTATTCATAACTTTCTTGCATTTATCAAAGCATCAGTTAACATGTTTACTTTTTAACATTTACCTAATCACATTAAAAAATTACTGTAAGGATATGTAATTGCCACCTAATACAGCCAAACGTTTCATATTACCACAAAAGGATTACCACAAATATTTTATATTAAAGACACATGTTCTTAATATATTAGAAGCACGCACTCTGATCTGCTACCTTTAGGCGGTCTCAACCGCGAGTTAGCCGCTGTGCTATCGGCGTTCTCAGCCGCGAGTTAGCGGCTGTGCTAGTTATTATTATCAATGTGCTACTTATTTTTATCAATGAAAAGATGCAGCCTTCGGCCTGCCATCGATGGTGACGTGAGGCATCAGCTCATATAAAAACCGAGCACTGCTCTTTGGCTTCTCATATTCTGACCGTTTCTGTTCAAATTTGTATCAATCGCCACTCGCAGACTGCTCAGCAAGGCCTTTGAAGGCCGGCATTTGTTCCGCAAAGCTCAGATTGCCCTTCCTGGCAACGGGCCGGCCCAATGTTGGGAGCCTGTTCACTTCCAAAGGTTCGATCTGTGGTTTTCTGCAAAGGCGGGGAGTGGTATACCCGCGCAATCTCATGTCCGCCAGACGGTGATCCATGGTGATCGCTGGCGAGAGGAATTGAAGAGTTTGAATAAAGCTGCTAGAGACCACTGCTTCTGGATGTCGTCCGCCCGCCGGAAGTGAATATATCTGCGGAGCAACGTAAGAGGCTGCTGAGTCTCCTGCAGATGGATTCTCTGATAAAACGATTTCGCCAGCTCCCGCATGCCTGCATTTCTCGTAAGCAATTATTGCATATTTGTATGGAGTCCGCGGGCGAGGAGGATGCCAAGGAAATTGTCAAATCGCTTGATGAATCCGGGGAGGTTTTCATAGTCGGTGATTGTGTCTATCTCCGGCCCCAGCAGGTACCAGATTTGATCTTCGTACTGTGAAGCTTCTGCTGTTTTAAAATCTCTTGTTATTGCTAGGGTTTCTAATTTCTTGTTTTTGTGAGGGTTTTAATTTTTTTTTTCTTCCTTGCAGGTAGCGAGCGTTATGGAGAACATCTTGCCTCTGTTAGACGCTCCTTGCAGAGAAGAACTGGACGAGATGGAGAAGCAGATTACCGAAATAGACGTCGAGGCCAAGAAAATAGTCCTTAGAGAGCTATGAAGTGGTTTAGGGTTCATGAGCCTCCACACAGCGTATTTAATGCGGCTCACCTTCTGGGAGATGTCGTGGGATGTGATGGAACCCGTCTTTTTCTTCCTCACCTCCACTTATTTTTTAGCTGGCTATGCTTTTTTCCTCCGGACTTCGACCGATCCCGCATTCGAGGGCTTTTTCCAAGCTCGCTTCAAGACCAAGCAGAATAGACTGATGAAGAAGATGAATTTCGACATCGCACGATTCAAAGAGCTTCCCATGGGGCGATCTTTGAGGCAGTCTGCATGCGTCTGAGGAGTCAGGACCACTTTCATGCGATTTAGGTCGATGTTATTCTATTTTGAAATGAATTATTCTTCCGTGTGATGAGAATTGAGATCAAAATTCAAATCTTAAAGCCCGCATGCGAATAAAGGATCGATTCTCAGCATCCTCCCTCATTTACCAGGGAATCCCAATCCCCAGTTCGAGTATTTTTACCTCACTCCACCGGTAATTGGAATCCCCGGTGCGAGTTTTTTTTAAAAGAAAAAATATTGGTTGAGAGAATGTTGTAGACAATTCATCAACCTGGTGCTTCCACAGTTCTCCTGAGAAGGTTTGACCAGGTTTCCGGCGACTGGCAACAGGGTGGATCGCATTCAGGCGACCCAAGATATCCACTCTGAATCTTAACATACTTTTGTCATTGGCTAAGCATTTTATATCGACTAATCTTGTAGTTTGAATATTTTGATAAATTAACGTCTGTTCATTTATAAAGATTTCCGTTTATGTGATTACTTTTTTACATTTACTAAATAAGATTAAAAAATTACTTGCTCACCACCAGATTGCCATGTTTAGTGATTAAAAGATAATCTATTAAGCTGGCCACAATTTACTAAATTATTGTTACTGAGCGGATAGGTATGGCCGCGTGGGTGTTGGATGCCAATTGTCCTCTGCATATCTATGAAATGAAGCTCTTAGTTTAGTTATCGATTATGTATTTCCTTTTTAAACATGATGTTCAGCGAGTCTGCAAAATTATGAAAGAAAGTTATATGTGTACCATCTTCAAGATTTTACTTATCTATATTATTTGCATGTCTTCAAGATTTTACTTATCTATATTATTTGCATGTGATTCTTGGATTTAATCCAATATTTTTCTCAATTATTGATTATGTATTTCCTTTCAAACCATGTTCTTTTATTATGTATTTATTTTAGGGTTCCTTTATTATGTATTTATTTTAGGGTTTGTAGATTTATTATGCTTTTCGACATTCATCAGCTACATAATTGTGGCTGTGCTAGTGTATAGTATATTTCAGTAATATCATCACATGTTTAAGGTTGCTTAAAATATGCTGATGTACATAGTCCTCTTACTTAGATTTTACGATAAAGCGAGATGTATTCAAATCGCAGGAATCAATGCTTAAACATAAGGATTAAACATAAAATATTAATTTTCAATAGTCTCCATTGCATCTATCTTTGTGTTTGTTGCTTAATTTTCAATACTCTCCTTCATTGCATCTATTATCCTTCATTGCATCTATTTTTGTGTTTGTTACTTAATTTTTATTTTTATTTTTATAGATTACTTAAAAATTAAGCTATGTTTCCAGCTTGGTGTAATGTACTCGTTGTGTAATTAATAACTCACACACCTTATAAATTAATCTTACAATCACACTCGATGCATAAATTATACGGCCTATAGGGAACTTATCACGAAATAATCAAACTAGATCATCCAACATGACAACAAGCTTTACCTTTTTCAGGCTTTACCTTTTTCGTCTGAAGTTCTTGTCTATCAGCCAGTGTGGGTCCAAAAGTATGCTCATTTATTGTGCAGAAAAAGTATGCTCATTTTTCATTTACTGTGCAGAAATTGAATGTCGTGCTATTTGTGTTATTTGGTCGTTTGTAGTAGCTTCAGTTTCAAAAAAAAATCAGATATCTTACCAAACCATGATTGAGATTTTTTTGGTTGTTGAAACTCTTTTCAACATTCACAACTTCATCTAGTAATTGTTTTCCTTCTTTAAAATATTTGAAACCTGTTGTTTGAGAGCTTTGCTACTCCAATTGCATTGTTACCATGATGCATCTATTTGTTGCACTTGAACCATACAATGTCTAGAAATTTGTATTTCTATTTCCAAATTTGTCTTGCAAAGATTCTTTATATTTTATTTCACAAAGATATAATTGTTAATGTTTTTGAGTTAAAATAAAATCTGTTTCAAAGTAAAACACTCTATTCTATATCATCGAAGTTCTTAACTAAGACTTATTGGATGACCAACAACCAACATTATGAGGAGTATGATGCTTCACCATTATTAATAAAATAATGATTTTTATTGAAATATGACAAAGATTAATATATGAAATGGTAATAATTATGGGAGTGTGCTCCAAATTGATGGAGAAAAAAGTGGAAATGGGGTACAAAGGAACGTGTGCACACAGAAACGTGCACACATTCCTAATCGTATAGCTTCAGTGCTCGCTGAACCACTACACATACTTGTCAAATAAGATTTTTTTATCTTATAACCTCGGTGCTCACTGAACCACTCCACACACTTGTCAAATAAGATTTTTTTGGAATGCGTACGTGCTCAGGAACATGCGAGTGTTCTTGAGTAGAAGTGTGCACACATTCCTAGAGCACATGTGCGTTCTTACAAACACAAAAAAATGTGAAGTGACATCCTATGATCCCCTATGAATAAGAAAACCATGGGATGAAATACCATGAGCCACAACACTGCCAAAACAAAAAACTATGTGTCGAAAAACCTCCAAAAGAGAAAATCATGTGCTGAAAACCCCCCTCTTGCTCCTATACTAGTCTACAATACATGGGACCAATCTTACAAAGAATATAACATATACCCAACATCGCCCCTGAACCCCAGAAAAGGGGGGCATGAACACCCTCTCCCCCTCTCCTACGACGCAATGAACAACACATGTGTATCATTTCCAAGACCCCGATACACATACCAACAATTAAAAACCACCTAGTGGCACTGACATTCCCAATGATAGGCCAAAGCCATAAAAAACACCTTGAACTCATGCATCCAAGACCACAAACAACACCTTAAACCCACACACATGACCTCCCAAGTGTATCATTTACGTCTTAGTGGGAATATTGACACCATTAGGGGATTTGGAGAAGTATGTCTCAAAGTTAAGATAGAGGAAGGGAGGGAAAGAGGGGTAGAGTCATAGAGAGAGAGTGGGGGAGAGAGA
>ML809483.1:198161-209180 GCA_009831015.1 Picea engelmannii | reverse complement strand
GAGAGAGAGAGAGAGAGAGAGAGAGAGAGAGAGAGAGAAGGTGTAATATCCCCCAAAATAAATTATTATTAAAGTTTGAATACACTTAGGAATTTATTTCTGTTTTTGGCAAATTCGAATTTGGAAATTATTGTCATTTATGGCAATTCCGAATTTGGAATTTAGTTAATTGTAATTTATTATTATGACTGTTGGGAAAAGATTTGATTTGCCCAACCAACTCTTTGACTATGACACTTGTAAGAAACAAATATTTTTATATTTATTGCTGAGAAACAAATGGAACAACTAGGTTGAAATCAACTGACCATGACTCCATGAGTGGGGAACATGTTGGAACTAACTCAGGGTTGAGTTTTACAAGTGGCAAATCAGAAATTTGGCCATTGGCAACCCCTGAAAATCAGGGATTTGTAAATCTGCGAAAATTCCCAAGGGGGAAAAAGACCTATGCACAAGATGCTTTTGCATATATAGCATATGAGAGGAGGCAGGACACTGCCTAGTATGTTGGGGGGAAAAAAGATCACTTGTTGTTATGAGCATTGTTTTCTGAGTGTGAGGCAAGGAGAATTTTATGATCTAAAGGAGGACTATAGCTAAGGAGGAGTTTTGGAGTTCACCCTCATGGATTCATGGTCAGGCTAGGGGGTGAAGGGAGCAAGTAGATTGGTTGTTCTATTCTATGGTTGGGTGAAACTTGGTAGTTCCATTTGTTGTCCCAACACTTTGTTCAGATATGCACTTCTACTTACTCGTCGTTGAATTTGTTTTACTGAATTAATAGCTGGTAGAATAAAATGAATTATGGAATCAACTCTTACAGTTTGATTGTATTTGTTGAGTAAAGTTAAGAAAGTTACGGTGTGTGTTAACTGTTGATGGAGTTGAGTTCTGCAAATACATTGGATATGCATCTAAGCTAAATGGAATTATTACTGTATTAATTCTAATACTTCCATGCACTACTCATAACCTCGCCAATTGAGGTGTTGAGTTCTCGTGCTCCTCTCTCGTGAATCCCCGAGACGCGAGAAGTCAATGTTGCATGGACTCTGCCAAAGCGACGCGCACACGCCACTTGTCAACTCCACTATACTATGCTCATGAGCTATGTCACCGCTGCCCATCTCACGAGATCTCGACTCTCGGTGTTTTGCGACCTTAGCGATCAAGGTGCAGCTTCTTCATCCTGCGAAACCCCGAGCCACGATAAGTCAGCAGTGGGTTGACTCTTCCCCAGTGTGACACATGTCCACCACCAGTTACCCGCTTCCTAGGCTAAATACTAGCGCTACTCGCATCTCGCGACTTCGCGAGTTGGAGTGTTGAGCCCTCATGCTCCTCCTTCGCGAGTTCTCGAGATACGATAAGTCAATAATGGGTTGACTCCTTCCCAGGTGACATGTGTCCATCATCTGTCACCCGTTCCCACCTTCCTTTGGGTGCTTTTTGTTATGCCACCTGTTAACCATGCGGTCCCCACTTAAGGATGGGTCACGTGCTTGCACGAGCCCTCGACGTTCGACTCTTCCCGATTTCCACAATCAAAAGGAAACTCCCTCAAATTTTGAACCCCCGATAGGCGATAACTACAAAAGTTTTGATCTAACGGTCCTCCCGTGCCCTAGATCCAATGGCCACGATTATGTTACGATCTCATGAATCGCGAGTTCATGCAGTCCTACCCTTGACTACTCCAAGTCGCGAGTCAGCGAAATGTTACTCTCCTGCCCATACAAAGGCTAAGATCGACGATCATTGGGGCTCCGTCAGATCCTTGAATCTATGGTCCTGGGTCCCATCGCTACTTGTGAAGGCTGAAAGGGGCGAGGTGTTATTGCCTGTGCTTCTTCTCTAGATCCATCAGTCTTGACAGATCTGGGGTATTCCCGAAAGGATTCTGACCGTTCGTCTACCAAATGATAGAGTATTCCCTCTTTCTATAATTAGGCTCGCTATCCCTTCTGAGCTTGAATCACGAAATTCAACTTCTCGGGGCTTCAAGCTCCCACGACTCCGATACATTTGAGAGCTATCCTTCCTTGCATAAGGTTTCCAGACTTAACCATTTATACAGAAACCAACAGTGACATATAAACATACACATGCATCCATTATTTCCAGTTTAAAACACTAGGCAATCATTCTACACAGGAATTATTATGGGCATATAAACACAAGCATGCATTCATGATATTTAGTTCGAAATACAAGGTATAAAACACTTATCAAATCTACTAGGCGTGATGCAACTGCTGAGAGGGGTGCTCGTTTCCACCCAACTGTAGGCTCAGTGACTCCAAACAGATTTGCCACTAGCCACCCTCAAGCTAGACCACGATGCTTTGAGGTTCAGTCTCCTATTTCCAACTCAAAAGAAAATCAAGGATGAAGGTTACTCTCCTTCTCCTGATACAGGAAAACAATCCAGGACGAAGGTTACTCTCCTTCTCCTGATACAGGAAAACAATCTAGGATGAAGTTTACTCTCCTTCTCCTGATATTCAGAACTCCCTGCATTTCCAGGGTTTCTCCAATCTCTTTCACGATCCCCATCATGCGCACTGCTCTCTGCCTTACCACATTTCCTCTCTTGCCAATTTCTGTCTACAAGGTTGCGTGTGGCGCGAATTCCACCGTCCATGGTCAGGTCTGAGGGTTGTTACAGATGGGCGATTCATCCCCCATCCCCTCATTAACTCTTGAGGAGCCTCCCCACCTACCAATCTGACAGGAAATCCATTCTAGATCAGAGAGCTGCTTTAGTTTGTGATCAAGTATAAACCAGTATAGTACTGGCTCGGTGGAAGTTAACGCAACCATTCCAGGTCCCTTCCACCACCTCTCATTAGCCATCATGGTCTCTTTTTAGCACATCCCTCTCCTAGAAGTCATGCAACACATATTCATAACATAATTTACATTCATCGACCTTTTATACAAAGTTCCATCAAGTCAAACATTCACATCTTTGAGTTTGCCATAGTTCTTGGCCAATATAGTTATTTTTATAGACTGGGGGAAACAGAGTGTTACACGTACTAGGGCAGATAACACTTGTGTTGAGCAATTCTTGAACAATTTTCTCAATTTCATTTTTTTGGTAAAAGGTATGACAATAGGGACGTATATTGGGAGGAAGGATTCCGGGGACAAGGGGAATGGAATGATCATGAACACCACGAGAAGGAGGGAGTCCCTGGGGAGTGGAAAAAACCACTTGATGTTTAGAGAGGATGGATTGGAGGTCCTGCGGCACAAAGAGTGCCTTAGTGGTTTGAATGGCAT
The DNA here is from genome assembly GCA_009831015.1 of Picea engelmannii. Lineage (NCBI taxonomy): Eukaryota > Viridiplantae > Streptophyta > Pinopsida > Pinales > Pinaceae > Picea > Picea engelmannii. Next base: position 205,889 of record ML809483.1, on the reverse strand, counting down.
GGAGTTTTGCAATAATGCCAGAATGACCTTTTTTGAGCAGCTTTTCCATGCAATGGGAACTGATGATCTCTGGGGAACCGACGATGATGCTTTGGAACTGATATTGTTGTCCCTCCTGGTTGAATTGCATGCTTAATTCCTTAAAATCCATGAGAATGGGACCCAAAGTCCTTAGCCATTCTGCACCCAACACAATGTCACAACCGCCCATGTCGATAGGAAAAATGTGAGATTTCATGTGCTACTGAGCAATTTGGAGACACACATTTTCACAATGCCCTCCACATTGCATGGACCTGCCATTGGAAATCATGATTTGAAAATTATTGACGACATTGAAATATCAATTAGTTTCTTGGGCAATGTGGTGATGAATAAAATGATGGGTGCTTCTACTATAAACATGAATGATGACCTTCCTATGCTTAATATAACCAATTAGCTTGAGGGTTTGGGGAGAAAAGAAGCTAGTGAGAGCATTTAGGGAAATGACCGGTTCTACTTTAGGAGGGTCGAAGGGAGGGGTCATGTCAGTGGGTTTGGGTGACACGGCCACAAGGGGAGCCTCAACATCGTCTTCCAAAACATCCTCTGAGATGGCCATAAAAATATTTTGTTCCTTACACTTGTGCCCAGGAAAATATTTGTCATCACAATTATAACAAAGTCCTTTGAGTTGACGTTTAACCATTTCTTCCCTGGTCAATTTTTGGATCTTTAGTGGAGTAGAAGGAGGGGTGGGGGTGACTGGTTTAGTGCGAGGAATAAAGGAGGGTTTTCAGTTTTGAGAAGAGACAATCTGTTGTACTTCCTTAGCTCTTTTAGTAGCGTCCACCCAACTCTGAGGCCGAGACATGAGGACATGGGCATGAATCTCATCCTTGAGGCCACTTATAAAACATTCTCAGAAAAAATCATCAGACATGCCCTCTGTACGAAAAGTCAATCACTCAAAAGCGGCTATAAATTATTCCATTGTGCTAGATTGTTTCAACTTTTTCAAACGGCCTAAATGGTTGGTGTCAGTGTCAAAGTGTTCATAAAGGTCTGCCACAAAGTGTGTCCAAGACACATACCCTTGGCGAGCATTTTTCTCCATTGCCACCATTGCCAACGTTCTTGATATAGATGGAGAACACCATACCAGATTTTGGCCAACTCATCTGTAATGTCATACAAATAGAAATAATGTTCCATTTGAGCTACCCATCCAATGGGATCCGAGCCATCAAATTTGGTTACATCCACACACGAAAGGCGTAGGTCATGCTAAAAGTGATGGGGATGAAAATTATGGGAATGAGAGGAAGTTTCACCTTTGGTTTGCAAAGGTGGGTCATATGAGGGAAGATCTGCACGAATATTCAGCTTGGCACATATCATCATAGTGAAGGAGACAAATTGGGTATTGAAGGATTCAAGTTGGGTAATGAGGTCTTGTTTAAGGTCCTATGTTTTGGCATCGATGGAGGAATGCATGTTTTTATTGACGGTGGCAACATTGGCACTGATTTGTCTCACTTCTTGTTGGATTTCTGTGAAATTAGAGTGCAAGGAATTGAAGCGAGCTTCCAAGTCTTGGCTACATGTGTGGGCCATGATGAAGAGGTAACACGAAAAGGGGCGAGTGGGACCACACAGAAAATGGGCTACAGGTGAAGTGTATCACAATGATCAAGGTGACGAGTGGAATCCAATGAGGTAAAGCCCAAATAAGGGTGTTGGGTTCACGAGAAAAAAAAATTGCTGAAAAATGATAGGTATGACTGCGATAAGGGCAAAGAAAGGAATCCAATGGGATAGGTCTAAAATAATGGTGCCAACATGATCCAAACTCTTTTTTTAACTCCTATGGAGTTATACTCCAATCTGAAGAATATTGTAGGGATGAAATGCCCAAATGCTTAATAGGAAGAAATGTGTAGTAATTTCACAACCCGAATGCAGGAGACACAGGTGCATGGCGATAGAACTTGTCTGTTCTGTTTTTTTTTTCGTCCCAAGGGTTAGGGTATTCAATGGTTCTACAGACAAGGGTTTTCCCTGTGCTATAGCTCTCTGATATACGTGCAGGTTTCAACAGTAGTACTCGACCCAATATCTTAGGGTACCAACTAAGCAGGCTAGACCGTTCCCTTAGCCGTACTACTCGACTGCCCAGGTACTAGAGAGTATCTTCCTGAGTGTTGTTCTCGGTGGAACTATAATAGTCAGGCGATCGATCAGTTTATCTATGGAGGGATTCACGAGATCTAGGTCGATCTGTATACCAGTGTCGTCTGATGCTATACCACTCGAAGGGGTACCAACATGGGTTACAAGGGAATCCAACAGATGTACGCTTAAGTACCACTTGTATTTCATGCATGTATGAATCCCCGACTGCGGGTTTATGCACCTAACAACATATCTTTGTACCTTAAAGACGCTGGAATATGTCTCTACCCTGAAAAAATAAAATTTAACCCACAATTTTCTATAGAGGAAGGTGCTCTAATACCACTTGTAATATTCCAAATATAAAATAGTATGCATAACATAAATAATTAGCTAAAAATGCTAGATAAATAATGATATAACCAAAACTATACCAGAATAATTCTGCAATAACACCCGAAAGAGAAATTTGATTACTGAGAGCAATGTTCACTTACCTCTTCGAGGGGGCAACCTCCAACAGAGAAGAGCTCTATTGCAATAATATCCAAGACAAAACTTCTCATACCCTCTACTCCTATTTATACTAAATATGTCTATCCAAAAGAACAATCTAGAGGAAGATCCTTCTAGAAGCGAAAGCTTCTATTAGGTCTTCTTACATTTGACTTATTCTTCCTTATTGCTAGGCCTTATTAATATTGACCTTTATTACATGGAAATATATTATTCTACTTACGTGAGGGGTTAGGTCCCTAACACCAGTTTCCATGCTCATGACTGTTTGGGTTACTTCCTCGAACATTCTAGGTCTCATGAGGCTGATCTTCTATTCATTGGAGACAATAAAGGGTATGTTGCTGATGATGGGGAAAATGAATGCTTCCCTATCAACCAAAGGTTCATAAAGGAATTGATTGAAATGTATTCTCAATTCATTTTCAATATCCTTATGCATTTCCATCCTATTCCATGTGGTTGATTTGAGGAAGTTTATCCTGTTATGGTTCCTTCTATTAAGCAGTGAATTGTGGAAAAAGCGGGTATTCTTGTCCCCATTCTTAATCCATCTAATTCTCATTTTTTGTTGCCATTGAGATTCCTCTTGGTTTTCTCTAATTGAGATTTGAAATTGAATGTGTTCATCTTATAATGGCAACTTCTAATAATTCCATGTCTAGATCGAGCTGTTTTTGGGCATGGAAAATATTACCGAACGCCTCCTTGTTCCATTTTCTAATTTTTTGTTTAATTTGTTTTAATTTTTGTAGAAAGACATACATTCTCGTTCCTCGAATTCTATTTGCTTGCTCCCACCATGTTCTTATGTTCTTCATAAACTTTGGATGTTCCAAAAAAAATCTTTCAAACCGAATCAGTTGGGTCTAGAGAACATAAGGTGTCCCATGTGATACAAATTGACCAATGATAATATCTTGTGCAAGATAATATTTCCACCTCTACAGTTGTCTTCGATGTGAAATGCATTTATGAAATGAGGAACCAATCCAATATTTTTTCTATTTGTTTGGAACCTCCTCTCTTATTATTTCATGTGTAGCATACATTTGATGTTTGAATGTCTACCAATATAATCTTCTTAATTAAGTTCCTAAAGGTTGAGCTGTCCCCATCCAACCTCTTTAATTCTCGTTTTTTTTTTTATCTTGAAGACCTCCCAAGATCCAATGATTATTATGGATAGTCTCTCCGAACGCTTCGATGGCTTCATGAAAAGGCTTCTTAAGTGTGGGTTTGGGAGGCATGCCATAAACATTGTTTAGAAGTCATCATTAAGGGAAAATAGGCTCAAATGCCTCCTTTCTTCTCCTTTTGTCATTGTGTCAATTTTTCTTCCTATCCCAAGTTGCTCTTAATGGAAGATGTTAAAATATTACATATTCAAAGTATATTACAAGTTCAAATCATTTAGTGTGAAATAATAATGTGTCTTAGATTGTCATCTACAATTATAAGACATTATTGAAATAACCTATTCACCAAGGTTATCAAAATAAGATTATCACTTTTATTATCTTATCTTGACTCATCATTATCCCAACTTAACATGACAACTTAACTTGTTGATTCATTTAATGTGGATGACATCCTCATTAATTATGATCTTATCTCAAATTCATACTCCCTATTTAAAAAGATGAAGATGATCATTTCGATAAAGTTTATGAGATGTTAGATGTAAGCTTTGAGCAATAATGCAACTTTTCTATTGCTATGTAAATGTTCCCTCTTTAAAAAATTTACCACATAAACGTGTTGTCTTGATCTATGATTGTACCTTCTCGAGGTTGGTAAAGTAAAGTTACTTGTTAAAGACTATGATCAATTCTTGACGTGGGGGCTTTAAGGCATCAAACCTTGAAAAGGATAACTCTTTTCTAAAAATAAGTGAGGCCTAGGATCAAGGGCAAAACCAAGAGACCACTTGCAAGCTACTTTATTTTAGCTTTCATTTCACTTACTAAGGCAACGTGAATATGCCATTTGGGGTTAAAGTTTTGCAAAAGTTATAGCTCTGCGTTCAAAAAACACAGGGAAAGCAAAGTGCAAAGTAACAAAGGTTCCAATAATGGAATGGCGCATATCTCAAAGCCATTTTAGCCGAGCAATACGGCAGAACAAGTAGCCGATTCTATCCATTTGCACAAAAGCAAAACATTATTAGAAGGCTTACATAAAACAAGATGCTACCTCTATGCTTGCTAAGATACCGTTAAAGTAAAAGTAAGTGTTAGCCACGTGGCTCCATCACATACCCACGTACACAAAAATCAAGAAAAGCCACGTAGACGTAGCCTCATCCTAAATTGGGGGTCGTTAAATAATCTTCACTGAAAGTTGAACAAGGAATTCAATCCGTGTTGAGGTGTGGCCACCTCATCAGTCTCATCAATACACCGCTGAATAGACGATAGGGGAGCAAAATATATAAAAGAATTTCAGCGGGCGAGATTTAGCATGGATTACAAGGCTGCCGGATTTATTAATTATTATTATTATTATCATTGAAAAGAAAAGATGCAGCCTTAGGGCCGGTATCGATGGTGACGTGAGGCATCAGCTCATATAAAAACCGAGCACAGGTGGTCTTTGAGATTTGCCTCATATTCTGACCGTTTCTGTTCAAATTTGTATCAATGGCCACTCGCAGACTGCTCAGCAAGGCCTTTGAAGGCCGACATTTGTTCCGCAAAGCTCAGATCACCCTTCCTGGCAACAGGCCGGCCCAATGTTGGGAGCCTGTTCACTTCCAGAGGTTCGATCTGTGGTTTCTGCACAGGAGGGGAGTGGTTATACCCGCGCAATGTCGTGTCCGCCAGACGGTGATCCATGGCGATCGCTGGCGAGAGGAATTGAAGAGTTTGAATAAAACTGAAAGAGACCACCTGCGTCTGGATGTCGTCCGGCCGCCGGAAGTGAATATATCTGCGGAGGAACGTAAGAGGCTGCTGAGGCTCCTGCAGATGGATTCTCTGATAAAAAGATTGCGCCAGTTCCGGCATGCCTGCATTTCCCGTAAACAATTATTGCAGATTTGTATGGAATCCGCGGGCGAGGAGGATGCCAAGGAAGTTGTCAAGTCGCTTGATGAATCCGGGCAGGTTTTCATAGTCGGCGATTGTGTCTATCTCCGGCCCCAGCAGGTACGGATTTGATCTTCGTACTGTGAAGCTGCCGTGTTTTAAAATTTCTTGTTCTTGTTAGGGTTTCTAATTTCTTTTTCTTGTTAGGGTTTCTAATTTTTTTTTCTCCCATGCAGGTAGCGAGCGTTATGGAGAACATCTTGCCTCTGTTAGACGCTCCTTGCAGAGAAGAGCTGGACGAGATGGAGAAGCAGAAGGCCGAAATAGATGTGGAGGTCCAGAAAATAGTCCGCAGAGAGCTATGGAGTGGCTTAGGGTTCATGAGCCTCCACACAGCGTATTTAATGCGGCTCACCTTCTGGGAGCTGTCGTGGGATGTGATGGAACCCGTCTGTTTCTTCCTCACCTCCGCTTATTTTTTAGCAGGCTATGTTTTTTTCCTGCGAACTTCGACCGATCCGACATTCGAGGGCTTTTTCCAAGCTCGCTTCAAGACCAAGCAGAAGATATTGATGAAGAAGAAGAATTTCGACATCGCACGATTCAAAGAGCTTCGCATGGAGCGGTCTTTGAGGCAGCCTGCATGCATCTGATGACCACTTTCATGCGATTTAGGTCGATGTCATTCTATTTTGACATGAATTATTCTTCCGTGTGATGAGGATTGCGATCAAAATTCAAATCTTAAAGTCAGCATGCGAATAAACGATCGATTCCCAGCATCCGCCCTCATTTACATTCGAGTATTTTCACCTCACTCCACCGGTACTTGGAATCCCCGGTGCGAATTTCTTTTTAAAAGAAAAAATTATTGGTTGAAAGAATGTTGTAGACAATTCATCAACCTGGTGCTTCCACAGTTTTCCGGAGAAGGTTTGACCAGGTTTCCGGCCACCGGCAACGGGGTGGATCGCATTCAGGAGACCCAAGAAATCCATTCTGAATCTTAAACATACTTTTGTCATTGGCTAAGCATTTTATATTGACTAATCTTCTTGTCTGAATCTTCTTTAATATATTTCGGTAGTATTATCACATGTTTAAGGTTGCTCAGAATATGCTGATGTACATAGTCCTGTTACTAAGATTTTACGATAAAGCGAGATTTATTCAAATCGCAGGAATCAACGCTAAGCTGTATCAAAGATTATTGGCATCGTCGGATCTTTCTCAGCTATAATTGAAGGAGTGTCGTGTTTGAAGAGGTTGATATAAAATTAATAAGAAACTTGGATTAGATTACGTATGGATTATATTTGTCAGGGGTTCTTTTTAATGGATTATAATATAACTATTTATCGATTAAATATCATCAGCGGTAACATTTTATTAAATCTTTTTATAGTGAGTTGACTATGTCATATAAATTTAAATCGATTATTTCAACTTCATTCATATTAATATATGTTATGTAATCTTCTAAATTTTTATTTACCAATTATTTAAATAGTTTAAATTAAAAACAAGAATTATAATATATTTGTATATTAAAAAATTGTGTCAACCGCACTAATGAGTGTGAGAATACATGTATAAGAGGTAACTGTCCAACAGAAATGTGTCAAATATCCAAATTTGAAGCACACTATTTATGAAAACCAAACAAAACAATACTGAGTAAAGGATTTCTCAAAATTATTATATATTTGGATAAATAGTTTTAATATCAAACTTTAAAAAACATTATACTATATTACATTATAATTATAAGTTTTCTCTATTTTTTTTAACGTCCAATTTTAATATTTCCATATTCCCTTTTTTGTTCCTACATTGTTTTCTAAAAATTACCTAAATAATTAATAATAAATTATTCTTGGCTTAAGTTTATTTTATACAATATTGTAATTTTTAATATTTTTGAATTATTAATTTTATTTTAAAATGTTGTAATTTTTAATGTTTTTGAGTTAAAATAAAATTGACCTCAAAGTAAATCACTTTATTCTACATCATTAAAGTTCTG